>JAVTVY010009679.1:0-47685 GCA_036873755.1 Hanleya hanleyi
AATAATACCATTATTGGTGACGCTCTGGCGGCCATATTGGATATTCAATGGGTAATAAAGTTTCCAATTATCGTTATTATTTTCTTCTTGAATCAGTCAGGTTCTTGGAAAACCAATCTCGTGTAAAAAGGTGATTCAAAGCTGTCAAATAGTCGCCAACAGAAGGCTACTGTGTGTATTATGGCGGCCATATTGGATTTATGCAAATTAAGGGCCTTCCACCGCCTGCAGAAATGGGCACCCCTTCTGAGATCATTCCTTATGCCTAATTGAGCCTCTGTGCAAAATATGGTGCTTTATTCCAGTCTGTCACGATCTTGACCGTAAGCCACCGGAGTATATAGAGGATCTTACACTCGTGGAAATTTAATATGAAAGTTATGACACTCGTTCAGTAAGTTTTATATGTTGCGAGCTTTATGTTTATCACATAACTATTTTTAAGCAAATTATAAACGAAATAATTCGAAAGATTTTATCATCGAATCTATCTCAAAATTTTCTTTCTTTGTTTCTTCTCGACGAAAAAACCGTCCATGGCTCGGGCGCATCACAGCCTTACAAGTTACTGTATACGCGAAGCCGATATAGTTCCAAAACGCAATCAAAACGTTTTGAGGCCGTTCAGTTTACACAGCATTTCAAAATATCGTAGACCATTTTCCAACATATTGCAGTAAGTGTAACTTGTTAATTGGCTGTTCTTCATACATTACATGTATGTATTTTAGATCATGCCATGCCACAAGTTACACTCATGTTCGCTGCATATCCCCATGCGCGCGACATGTTGGCGAGTTCTAAGTGAGGTGACGACAAGCTAGGCTGACAAGATCATTTTGAATACGGTAGGTAATCGGTTTGAATCTGTCGATTCGCCAAACAACAACGACAACCTACGTGATCTTACGTACCATGGTTTACCATGGATAACCATGGTAAATACATGGTACATTTTCACCCTGGTAATCAATGGTACAATGACAGACTACGTGAGCTCACGTACCTTGGTTTACCATGGATTACCATGGTAAATCGATAGTACATTTTCACCCTGGTAATCAATGGTACAAATTTACCATGGTTTGCTGTACTGTTTTTTTTTACCATGGCCATTATTACCATGGTTTAACATGGTAATCCATGGTACAAATTTACCATGGTTAGCTGTACCATGATAATTCCATGGTAAGCCAAGGCACATATTTACCATGGTTAGTTTTTACAATGGTTCACCATGGTACTCATTTACGACGGCAGGTACGTAGAGATTTGCTATACAACCGTGGTATATTTCCCATGTCAAATATCTGGATAACCTTTTTGAATGTGTAAAAAAATCAGTTAACTATGGTGAACCATGATAGTGATTCACTAGCTATGGTGCAACTATGGTGCAAACTGACTGTCACCGTTTGTGATTAAGGAAAGTCATGTTTAATGCATACATTTTTGTTTCATTTCTCCTATGTTGTTCAATAATTACAGAATGCATGGTTGACATGTGGAGACCAACTCATTTACATAAGAGGAAAGTATAAAAGATTACTAGAACCAGTAAATATTTTTCAATCAACATCTACCTTTGCAGTCTGAGCAGATACTTTTGCCAAATGGACGAGATAACAATACATTTACAATAAACGTCGCTGGCTCTACGAAGAAAAATGTTTTGTCCCAGTATAACTGGAGTGAAGATATTTACGATATCCATATTTACATCATCATCGTACATTGCCTGAATTTTACCCACACGCACCTCTGACAGACATACAAATAAATCATTCTGACAAACACATTGGAGTGTATAGGAACAAAATGGTTTGCAACAAAAACAATTCTGAATGATATCGAAAGAGTCATCTTTCAAATGAACAACTGAGTTGTCTCTCTTAAACTTCCTCGAGTAAGATACAGCTGTCAACAACTTTCCACCAAAACAAAATCTGTCACACATTTTAGATTCTGTTTTGTACAGTTTCACCTAAAAATCTCCAAGGATTGCGTTACAAGAAGTGTGTAGTTTATACCACTACAAAATACGGTACAATTATCTGATTTCATAGCTTTCTTTACAACATGAGTTCTACTACAGAGTCGTTCATACAACTCGGAGATTTCCTTGTGCTAAAACAAGACTCCTCATTTGCAAAGGAACAGCTTATGTACCATGAAACATATCCAACAGATGGCCATTCGCACCTTCATAAATGAAGGCAGATGAGGCCCATAAGGGGTCCGAGTCTTCGACAGCATTACAGAGATGGATAAACAAATGAACATTAAAACTGCATGATCCTCACCGCGAAATGGAATACATTGGTGTATGAGTAGTGAAACGTCATTATTAATGTATTCTCACACATTACATTTACTACATACTCCATTCCGCACCTGTGTGAACTTTCATAGGCGTAAACATAAAATAGTACCAGAGTATGCCTTCCAGACTTTGTGTATTTACACATTAGTGTATAAAGTCCAGCTCTCATTGGTACTTCGGGAGTGAAATAAATCATTATTTCTCTGTTATACATACCGTTTTGCAGACTACAGTTTGCAGGAATTATCTCCAATGCCATCTTGAAATTATTTGTTCATTCCAATAAAACGAACACATTTTGCTAAGTTGGTTACTCATTCTTGCATTCTGTATATTAATTTATATTTCAGAATGCCACTCAAGCCCTTGAACGCCTTAAGAAGAGACGGATGGAAAGTAAAAAGAATGCCGAGAAGGACATACTGTCGGTCCTAAAAGAGAGAAATGAATTTAAACTGGTGGGTGCCATTAAAATATCGACATTTTTTATCTTGAAATTTAGAATGATTGATTTGTTAATATATTTGGAGATGTCATTGCTGTTCAGCACAATTTGTCTTACGTGATGTTTGTACACCTCATCTGAGGGTTGATGTATTCGCTTTTCAGCACAAGAATGCCATGGCGAAATTATCCTTCATATGAGTTTTGTTTGTGAATCACATTTAAGTCCATCACTAGAATTTGATCATGAATGAAGCGAACCAGTACTCAATGCGATAACTCAGGGCTTTTTCAGTATACCCCAAAAAGCGCTAGACCATATAACTTTCTCATGATTCTTCGAGCCATAATTGGACTACTGTTTTCTTAGGCAAACAGACGCGCATCAGGAAAAGAACAGTCAATCAACGGCAGAGACGATATACACAAAGAAGTTACCAGCTTGAAACAGACCGCTAAGACCAAGAAGTCACTTTTGGCGCTCAATGAATCCCTGGTATCCAAGGTGGCATCGTTATCGGGTCAGTTTGTTTTCTCATGTAGTTCTTCTAAATTATATATTGCGTGGCATGTTGTTGAGGAATCCAAATCTCTGCCAGTTTTCACTGTGATCTGATTCTGTATGTAGCTATACAAAAAGCAGTAACCATTTAATTATTACATTGTTGCATAAACGCTGATGAAATTTGTCAATATTCAGGGTATTAGGAAAAGATTTATTTTTGAATAATTGTGCTTAATGTCATACGGGAAATATAAGTGGGTAATATTTTTAGTTTATGTAGATAAGTTCATTTCAGTGATTTACACTTACCAAAATCTTGAATGGTGTCTACTTCGTATTTCAATATTATTATGTTTGAGAAAAAGGGCCTTCAATCAATGGTAGAGAAATTATCAAATCTGATCTTGGCTCAGTCGTCTGCTACCAGACGATCTACATGTCCCCGGCCAAGACCACCATCTCCACCACCAAGATCTCCATCCCTTCCACCAAGATCTCCATCTCCCCCACCAAGATCTTCATTTCCACCAAGTTGGTAACATCCATCTCCCCAACCAACAAGATATGCCAACACACGTTCTCCGTTGGGGGGTGGGGGGGGGGGGGAAGGGGTCAACCAGTGGGGACTAAAACTGGGGTTGGTTCCATTTTTAACCATCAGGTACTTGCCATAACGTTAATTTCGGTACATAGCGATAATTATACCCATTTCAGCTGCTTGCTGCAAATCGAGTTCTGTATGATGAATATTCTTCATAGTCGGCAGTTACACCAATTCAATTCATAAGCCAAGCTGGTACAGTCAATAGGAAAAGTGAATACAAATAGCTGGAATATTTTATTGGACTTGCTGTTTAGTATCTCATAGGTTTCAAAATATTTTCAATTTTCCATACCACAATATCTGGTTAATCGGGTTTGACACCAGGACGCCAGGAAAATGACGAATGAACTGCTGCAAGGGATGTATTCGGAGGATTATCTAGCCGCTCATTCTGTGAGGGGTGGCAAACAAGCGGCTGGTTTGCTGACTAAACCAGCGATGGTCAACCAGCGATGGTCGCTGGTGAAATAGCTGAAATTACTAGTGTGTATAACGACTTCATATCATTTGTTTACTGATACATTTCAGAGCCGGAGTTTTGCTCTCACATCGCCATCTTGTAAACAACAGTTTACACTGTAATACATTATATTGCAATCACACCGACTATTGCACAACCAACTCTCGCACAGCATATCGTGGGAGTTATTTACAGCATTTCCGTTTCTTTCAAGCTTAAGGTCTGCACTTGTGTACTGTTTCATGTCTATATACTATATGTATACATGGAATTTCTATCCAGATTGTCTTTGTTTGTTCGTTATACATTTCATATAGCGTCGCTTAAACCAGACTTTTGGCAAGCGTTTTTGATTCCGATTTCTAAATACACATTATATGCAAATCACCACAACAAACCGGGGGGGGGGGGGAATTGAATTATCTCTCTTGAGCTACTGTTCCGGTTGTATTATGTTCAACTATACAGTACTATATTAGTCAGTGTTCCCGGTTATTTATGTTTCATGTATTTTACTTCCACGGAATCATTAATTTTTCAAAGGCAAGAAGGTAGCCGAAATTCACTATTGCATGAGAGAGAAATTAAACAATGCTGCGAGGAACCTAAGACAAGAGACGCTTCCTCAAATTTGACTTTGTAAAATAGTTCAATGTATTTTCTGGTTCAAGTTTCTATTTTTATGTTCCTTGTAACATGTCCCCATGTAGAGTTTCGGAACTCAATGCTTTTGCACTGAGAGCATAAATTGTGCCTTCGTATGTCGACAAACATACCCACAGTGGTCCATGGTTCCAACTATTATATTCGAAATTATATCATAATTACAGCTGGAGGATCAGGTCATATAATTCGCGACGAATCTGTTTTCTCTCATCTCCATCAAAGTATGTTGTTGCATTTGGGTTCAACTGTTGTTAACTTGAAATATTTCTACCAGTATGCAAAGTAATCGTTGCTATAACTCTCAATGTAATCGTATCAAGCCGTTCCCGATACCGGAACGAACCATAAAGAACGCTTCTCAATGGTTAATATACCATGATTAACAGTATTTGATAATGTGATTATCTTTGTAAAATATGGGGGAACATGGTAAACCATGGGGTACCATGTTTCAGATTTTCAATTTCTTGCCTTGCTTAATTTGCCATGGTTAATTACCATGGACTAAACCAGGTAAATCACGGTATGAAAACCTGGTAAACCATGGTATAAAAATATAAACCCATGCTATACCATGGTATAAACCATGGTAAACGATGGTATACACCATGGTAAACGATTGTATAGACCGTCGTAAACGATGGTATAAACCATGGTAAACGATGGTATAAACCATGGAAAACCATGGTATAAACCATGGTAGAACGGTAAAAAACCTATTGTTTTTAGCATGGTTTTTACCATGGTATAAACCGTGGTATATACTTTATACGAAAGCTCAAAACTGCCGAAATAAGGTATTGCCGATCATTGTTAATTGTATGGACATTGGCAATTATAGTATGCAGGTAGCTGCATGTATCTGGATAAAAGGATCGTCTTGCAGATATCTATGTTGTTGCAGTTGTAAACATAGTATTTCGCGGTAAACTTGTATCAGCGGGAAAAATAGTTCAATGACGTCACCACCATGCGTAGTAATCCATTTTCTCACCCTATATGTACTATCCAATCAGCTTGTCTGAAAGTGTTACGCACCTAGGTGCATACGATAATTATGTCATGACCCTATTTCTCTAATAAACCCGCAGTTATGTGATAAATAAATTTAGTCCATACACAGAGGTTTTGGTACGGCTAGAATTCCAGTTAGAGATATCAAAATTGGCGACCCCGTTCTACTGGTTTCAATTCTGTAGCAAAAATGTCGTGGATCTGGACCAGTGTGTATTTTCCTTCGTTTAAACTTAGAGACAGTTATTTGTCACTTCATATATGTACGATTTCACTGTTTTCATCATTTCAAAACTTCAGGATATCCGGACTTCTCTACCTAGATTAATGTGTATTAATATTTGAAGGATTGCTGCCTTACTGTGCACTTTTTAATTCTGCAAAAATACCCAGACCGTCTATGATGAATATTATGTCAATATCAATGTGGGAATTTGACTTGACCATGAAATCAAACGTCTAACGGCTGTTGTGACGTCAGACTAACCAGCTCCTCCATCCGATCACATGCACTCGCCTCCCCTTGCCAGATTACACCGATTTGTGTTTTCATAGCCATTGTATATTATCGCTCATTCACGTTAACAATTCTGTCAGTCAATGATTTTAACTATATGAGTATAAGCTTCAGCGCTTAATTTCAATATCAATATCCGCGATTTTCAGTGATTTACTCATTTGTACTAAGCACCATCAGGGAGGTACATATTATTTTCCCAACATCACAGGTTGAAATTCAACGACCGTGTCAGACAAATTGGGCAAAGAATTATCGAACGAAAGCCGTTGTCAATAATCCTGTTTGATGATTTGCTATTTCATTGGTTTCATGAATCACACCGACTGACGAGATCAAACCTCCCGTGCCTATATATAATTGCCATGATCAATTCCATCGCAACTGTGTTTCTTCGGTAATAACCCTTAATGACATTTGATTTCCACTGAACGAACAGTCATCAATGTATCGTTCTCTGACTAGGTGATGCAATATCAGAGGAATGTATTTAGACTGAATCCGGGTGGTTACTTATATTAACAGAAAATAAAAAAAAATGAGATACGCCAAAAATATCCAGATGTTATGTTATATACTTATATTCCAATTCTTGGTATGAATAAAACGATTCATAGCAGCGAAAGATTGCAGGATGTTCTATGATGTACTTAACAAATAAGAGGGACTAATGATCAAATAGGCAAATACAATGGGGAGAAAATCTGAATGGGGAAATTGACTAGATGAATAATTATGATAACACATTCTCCAGCACTGGATAGACAAAGTCGAGAAATCTGCAATATAAGATATTATACAAAATCGTATTCACATATTAATGAGTAGCGAACTAACAAATTATGCTTTTATTGTGAGGTCGAAAATAATCATTCGAACATTTGTTCATTAGAGGTCCTAATATCGTTTGAGACGAAGTGGTTGGTATGGTCTACACAGAAAAAGCCCCCTTAAAGATTAAGGGAATATTCCCCGACTATTACACCAGCGGAATATTCCTCAACATAACTAAGAAATATTCCTTACCATGTTAAGGAATTTCCTTGACATGCTACGGAATAATCCTTATTGAATTTTAAGGAATATTCAGCTGGTGTAATAGTCGGGGAATATTCCTTAAATTATTTCAGTGTACAAGAATGTCCGAATACTCAATATGTTATTAAAAAAACAACAAATTTGCTCGGATAAATTAAAAAGATTCAGATTTAAATTCGAGATGTCTACTGAATATATTCCGCAGTAATTGTCAACTCGAAAAACATAGATCACGTCGGAAACACATCCGGCTAGTTTTGAAGAAAATGGATCATAGAGAATAGCTCAGTCTAAAGATGTAACTGCCCTGAAAATGCCCGCCGTCGTCTAATTTCGAGATTATGTACGAATTTAGTCAATATGAATTCATCTCTACATATAAAGGCGAAAATGAGACAGACAGACGCCAACCCTTGAGAACGCCTTCCAGGTAGTGAGCCCGTGTTAAACAAAGGCAATCATGCCTTTCTCACATTCAGTAGAAAGCCGCCGTCTAAATTGTTTATCTACGACACACACCGACACACGCACTCCCCATACAACCGGTTTAGCATGCGTAGTACAATATACAGTTTAGCTCAAAACTCTACATTTTGTGTAGTTTTATTTCTTATATATACATATATATTATTGAAATTACGAGAAAACGTCAGAGGTAAAGATAGAGGTTTGAAAAAAACGTAAAAACTGCCAACAATAATATGGCTCTGATACGGATTTCTGCTTTAATAATAAGCTTCGTCAGAGAGCATTCCGGTTTAAAACAATATATATATATAAATAAATAACTATACAAAGATGGCATGATGGAGTTTCCGATACTGTATTATACTTTTGAAACGTTTTCACATCTTTGTTCTTCTACAAGTAAATATTAATTCAAACGAGCATATAAAGTCGCGGTTAGCAGGCCAAACATGGTCTGGTAACATAGCACGTGACTAAAACATGTTACAACTTAGCACAGTTTAGCATTTGGGATTGTTTTATAATTAAGACGAATAATTCGACCCCTGTCACATGGCGAAAAGTTGGTCTAGCCCTCTAGTCTTAGTACCGCCTGTGTAAAAGTCCGTTGGAAATGAACGATAAAGTCCGTCATACTGGATGTACTGTGAATTAACTTATTTAGTTTATTGTCCGCCAAAAATCTTATTTTTACCCATATTTTCGGCACGTACATTTCGATTTTTATAATTATGCCTTTCTCTTTTATTCTGATTATAAATTTATTTATTCTGAACTTGAATGAACCAAACAACGCTGAGCAGAGTTTTACTCCAAATCGGTTTGTGTGTTCTAAACAAAATTTCCGTGCAACATCGAAAATAATTCACACCCTTTACACATTCAGTTAGTGTAACTTTATTTAAAGGCATGAAATGTCAATTTTGTACGAGAAATTTCTAGAAGATATTAAGTCTTGCACGGCAGTCACGGGCTTGGAATATCATGTCTCACTACACCTTTGTTCGATGTTTGCCTACTACTCATGGTCAATATTCACAAAATTAATTACATCCACATAGTATCGAAATTTACTCGATTTTCAGCATGATGCTATTGTTCTCCATAAATTGTTGATTCTGTTGTTTATTGTACGGAATGCTGTCGGTAGATTAGGCAAGAGATACAATTGAAAGTTGTAGTACTCGACTCTCTCTATTACATTGCAAATTGATTTCCATTAATTCTGTAATAATATTCATCAATTACCGCTATTGCTAATTAGTACGGGTTACAAATGAATCACTGGCGGGAATAAAGTCCAAAGGGCTTGTTCTGTTCTAAAAAGTAACTGGCAAAACGACAAATAACATAGACAGAGTGAAAATAGGATAATTTTCAAGAAGAAAAGTGTTGAACATATATTTAAGTAATGTGAGAAAAAGACAGGCCACCCAGACATGCAAATGAGCCATTCATCAATTGTTGTCTGTCTGTCAGTCTGTCTGGTGTATGCATCTACCCTAATTTATAGAGTTCTTCATCTTGAACGTGTATCTTTGCTTGAGGGTTTAATTCCTTACATCCTGGATGGCAGAAACGGTTTATTTCGGCACCACGGCCCGATCTACCCATGCAGGAATGGTATATTTCGACAGTACGGCCCAATCTGTCTACACTAACAACACCGTCATCAATGAGCCAAAGTGGCCTTTGACGTGATCAGGATATTGTATTTCTAGTGATCGTTGCAAGGTCCTTTAGACCAAGCTGCTCCTAGATTCAATTTTCACTTTAGGGAAACAACAGTATGCCACCAGGTGCGAACAAGTAGATGTATATCGATATTGGTTGTTATTTGAATATTGTAAAGAAAATCTTACCGGACATCACTACGATCCTTTACCGCTAGGAAACAAACCAGGCAGAAGGTGTAAAGTGTTGGAATATCAAAACGATAAATAGCGATTATTTTAGCTACTTGAACCGGGAAAGAAGCAGAAAGCACCGAGAACACCATATCTGAATATGCCTTAGTTTAATGTTTGCATACCCCTCATAGTCATTATTCACCAAATCAACTATGTTAATATAAAAGACCTTGTATCGAATTTCGATTTGTACGATACTCGTCTTTCAGAATATTGCTACTGTTCTTGATCTATTGATGATATTTTTGTTTATGTACCACATGATCTCTGTTGTCCAGAAAGGAGATACAATTGAGAGCTGAACCATTCGAATCTCTCTTTTTACATTGTAAATTGATTTCCACTAATCTGGAATAGTGCGGTGTCTATGCCCGAGGAAAAAACCCCGATCCATTCATCAACTAGTTTGATATGCTATTCTGCTTAGCCATCCCAAACTACGGTGAGTAAAGGACGCGCCACCTTGATATGTGAATGATGTCAATCTTCTGTCTGGTGTATGCATGTTCTTTACCTTGAACGTTATTTTACGCACGGTTAGTGTGGGGAAGCTTATATTTTAGGGCAAGGGCGAAGCCCGCGCCATAAATTTATAAACAATCCCACACTACCCGTGCGTAAAATAACGATTTAGCACGCCTATGAAAACATTGTTTCTATTCTATTGCAACACTCACATTGATTATCAACAAAGATTACAATGAAAGATTGAAAAAATATGGTAAACGTTCACAAACTTTCTTCTTTTGTCAAAATGTGCCTTCTGCCTCAGTTGACAGCGTGTCAATATCAGCTGATCACACTTGTGTTGTGTCTCATTTAAAACAGCAAGAAGAGCTCCATCATCTACGTCTTTCTTGAACTCTTCGATCTCCGCTTCTCTAGATAATTCATATCTGAAAGCACGTCTTGTTTCTCCTGTTGATCTGTTTCTTTTTATAGCGCTTTATTATTGAAACAAGCGAATTCAGTCACTGTTGCATACTATCGCACCCACATATAATGTGTGCCGATGTAATTTTTTCATTGCTAAAGTGCTAAAAAAAACATTTTTATCCCCAAACTGTCCGATAACAACAAATGCTCAGCTAATGAATTATAAAAAAAAGTTGCGCTGAGGTTCCGATGAAGTCCTTTGACTGGTTGGGTAAGGCAAGGCTTAGATGAGTCGATTTTGATATGGCTGGTGATTTTCATTATCTATTTACTCGGCCAAATAGTTGATTTTCAAAATATTCACGAAATTTATGCGAAACAATTCCATCCCTAATATTTATGTCAGTTGGTCACCCAGTCTAATTTTACGTCTCGGCATATTCTGTATAGCTGGCCCTGTTGGAGCACCAATATATGCCTTTTTTGACTTCTTGCTTCTATGTGTTCGTGGATGTCCGTGCATGTCATTGGATGTCCGTGCATGTCTGTTCGAATGATTACTTCCTAACGCTTTTTTGGATTCTTCCGAAATTCGGCATATGCATTCCTTGCGACAAGACGCCATTCGGTATCGCATTTCAGCAACATCTGCGCGAAGGTGGCGCCACTGGGTCAAAATGGATCTTGCTTCTTTGTGTCCGTGGATGTCAGTTACAAGCGATAACTTCCAAACGCTTCCTTGGATTCTTCCGAAATTCGGCATACGCATTCCTTGTGAGAAGACGCGGTTGCATACTGGATGTCAGTAACATTTGCCTGAAGGTGGCGCCACTGAGTTTCGCTTCTTCGTGTCCGTTCCACTTAAAATGGGTCTCCCAAAAGCTTTGTCGGATTCCTTCGAAATTTAGCATATACACTCCTTGTGACCAGATATGGGTTGGTATTGCGTTTCAGCAAGATTCACCTGAAGGTGGCGCCACTGGGTCTTGTTCCAATCTTCTGTGCATGTCCGTGGTTTCCATTCAAATTCTTCACAAGCGATAACTTCCAAATGCTTTGTCTAATAAGAATTAGGCATCCCTAAATGGGTTTGTCATTTTTCTTCTTTCTTCCGCTTCTCGCTGTTAGTTTTGAATTTCATGTCGCTTTAGATGAAGGATACCACATCATATGATTTACACTAAAGCTTTTGCAGGAACCATATTTAATATTTCAGAAGTATAATATGAAATAACTGGCGGGGGGAATCCCCGCAGTACCGAACCCGTGTTAGTTTTGAATTTCGTGTCGCCTTAAATGAAGGACAACATTTCCTTCAATTTTGCTATGAAATCATTCTATTCCACATCATATGATTTACCCTAAAGCTTTTGCATGAACCATATTTTATTTCAGAAGTATAATATGAAATAACTGGCGGGGAAATTTAGCATGGATGTACCATGCCAGGAGATGTTGTATGGGATTGCCTTTCACTCACTTGCACTTACAGGTGGCGCCACTTGGTGGCAAAATCCCAAATTTGTCTCCGGGTAATACCATGACCTAAGATGTCGCTTGAGATTGCATTTCGCCCACTTGCGCCTATAGGTGGCGCCACCAGGTGTTAAAATCAAAATTTGTTTTCAGCCATTACCTTGAGAACTGCTCATCAAAATCTCCTCAAATTTAGCATGCATGTATCATGACAGGAGATGTTGCGTGGGATTGCCTTTCGCTCACTTTTACTTACAGGTGGTGCCACCTGGTGGCGAAATACCAGATTTGTTTCCGGGTAATAACTTGAGAACCGCTCGTCAGATTCTTTTTAAGTCTGGTATGAATATATCATGACATATGATGTCGCTTGGGATTGCGTTTCGTCCACTTGTGCTTACAGGTAGCACCCCCTCGTGTCAAATCTAAATTTGATTTCGCTCATCAGATTTTTCTCCAATATGGTATGCAGATACCATGCCATGATATGTCCCTTGGGATTGTATTTCACCTGCTTCTGCATACTGGTGGCGACACCTGGTGGAAAATCTGAAATTTGTTTCTGGCAATAATTTGACAACTGCTCATCGGGTTCTTCTCAAATTTGGTATTCATATGCCATAAGATGTCATTTGGGATTGTGTTTCGCACACTTGTGCATACAAATCTAAATTTTGTTTCCAGGCAATAACCCCTTTCAGATTCTTCCCAAAGTTCGTATGCTGATACACCATGTCATGAGATGATCCTTGGGATTGCATTTCGCCCACTTGCACCTACAGGTGGCGATACCTGGTGGCAAATTTAAAATTTGGTTTCCAGACAATAGGTTGGGGATGCATTCAGCTTCTCGTCAAATTCGGTTTGCAGATAATATGCCTTGAGATGTCACTTGGGGTCGCTTCTCGGTTACATAATTTCCATGCTTCACTGCATGGAAACTATATTCCCGAAGCAAAAAAACGTTCAGTCAACCGTTCTGAGTTGATTTTAACACTTGGGAAGGCAGAAAGACCCTTCCGCATACAACGCCTATGAAGTAGCACTTGCCTCCCTCACGTATATCCCCCGAGACCAACAATGCTAAAAAATATTGCTGCCATTTCGGTGGGGGACTTAGCATCCTCTGGCTGCTTGTAGTTTTATCTACGTTTATCGTCACTATATAGCTGAAATATTGCTGAACCCGACGTTAAACCGATAGCCAATGTAGCTTAACTTGGAGCGATATGCAAGAGGTGGGGAAAATTGACGTCTGTCGACTAAAAAGCAACCATATGACTCTACAGGAAAGAATTGCAGCTTTAGTATCTCAGCCGCGATTTTATTGCAGATGTTCATGTGGAGACTATGAAGTATCTATACAGACCCTAGCACCGGCTTAAGGGGAATTAGATACGCTAGATCGAAAGCTGTGATGACAGATCAGCTCAAACAATTCATCTGATATTAATAGATGGGCATCATGGACGTCTGATCTTCCTCTGGGCCGATCAAATTCATATACAGATACATATCTCACATTGACTGTTGTCTGGACCTCAGGACTTGGTTCATGATAGCAAGCGTCAGATCCGACATTGAATGTTCAACCGTCGTCCACAGAAGAATCAATAATAGAGAGACCTACTTCGTATGACAGCACCAATTCCGAATGTGTATGAAACAAAAATATAAAAATACGAGAGATAAGAGGTCAACAGATTTAATGATGCCAGCTGACCATTACACTTTATCTGAATGAATTTTCATGCTCGCCTTAGCATTAGCATTTGCTAGATCCTGCGTTAAATGTGATGATTTTAATCAACGTTAAAACATTGTTGCAGAAATTAATAAAACAGGGCTATACCACCAAGCGCCGCAACTCAAAGTTTTCTCAAATTTGGCGATACATATCTCATGCTGATAGCAAAATACGAGCGTAGCTTGCAATTACAGGCGTCTGGTCCGTCATTCATAATTCAGCCGCCGTCCATTAAAGAATATCCGCGTCCATATTCCGAAGACCTATTCCATATTCTATATAACACTATTAGCACCAAATTCAATAAAGACAATCATAGTATACATAAACATAGATTAGTTTCCTGCAAGAGAGAAGCGGTCAACAGTTCTCAATGATGCCGGCAAGACATCATGCAAGGTCTATGGGGTTACGTTTGTGCCTAATCCCGCTTAACTCGAGGCTAGGGGCCGTATGAACCCATGTACTTCAAGATCTTCATGGTGCTTGTATGAACCGTATGAACAGCGTGACTGAGATACATTAATCTCAGATAAAGCCCCATGATTGTTGGTAGTTTCATCATAAAACAGTCTTTTGGGGATAGACCATTCATCAAAACCGTCTATCGACAGAACATGTTTCTGTTTGTTGCCATTAATTACCTACATGGTAAAAAGCCCACATGCATTTTAGCTACATCAATAGGCAACAATATGGAGAGAGAGAGAAAATTAAGGTTTAATGTCGCGTTCCACAATAAAATAAGGCAACCACAATGCTATGTAATACAATACATTGGAGCCGTATTCGTCTACTTGTATCTGAGAATAAATCCTTTCATTCTAAAATAAAATCTTTGCTATTCTTTTGACCTGATAATGGGGAAAGTTATCTCCGAAAGCTTGTAATACAACCAAATTTGTACAAAGTGTTCTTTGTCGCGACATTTCTTGCCAGTTGGTAAAATCGCTCCATACTCGCATCTACTTTTGTCACAAAACGTCCGGCCTATAATGGGAGCCAGATGCCTTTTGTGACCAAAGCCTTGTCGCAATTGACAGATAAACAAAAAAAAAGATGTGTACAAAAATTATTGTAGGATAGCAGAATGATGAGTCGTAAACAATGGTTTTATTTCACTTTGTTGTTATGATGCAATATAAAACATTTCAAGCGTAACAAAAAATTGTTCTTGCCTGTTGTCTGAGGCTTCCGTCCTCACTCCAAGTATATCGTATTTCGTCGTTATGTATTGCAATCCAGGTATCAGCATAATCACTATTGTTGATCTGATACTAGGTTGTAAAAAATTGTCAGTATCCATGAATATTCAATATGAAATTAAAAACGGGTTTCCAATAGGATTGAAAGGTTTGATTCATCCGAATTTGTTCGATAAGTATTGGTAATTGTTTACTGGTGTGTCGCAAATCGTAAATCGTATCGTTTTCATTTGATAGTTATTGAGTATCAGAACTCCGGGGGCGTTGGATTTGGAAAGACTTGCTCAGTCGTATTGTCAGATTCGTGTGCCTTAGTTGTTTTAAGTGTGTATGTCAGTAACGGTTTCTGGATAACAGATTATATTGTGCTTCTCTTATTTTATGCTAAACATCGTCTTTTGGGGTACTGCCAACCCCTGACAATTCATGGAAACCATAGATATAAACCATATCTGACGCAAGGACGGGATCAGGATGATTAATGGGATCAGGATGATTAATGTTAACTGGTCAATCAGTAGACTGTACGTCTCCAGAAAAGTAATTAACACTGGCGTCAGAATCACTGCCTGTGAGCGTGTCAGAGAAAATGCCTGGATGTACGGAAGTGTTGGATGGCGGATTTAAAGTAATATACATGGATAACTTTCGATTGTTGAAGAAGAAATTTGTCAGCAAATGTGGATTATAAATAAAAGTCTTCAGCAATACAATCATAAAACTCAAAATGCCTTATGTCTGATGTGACGCAGCAGGCCCAACTGATCACTGAGTAACAACTTGTTACAATGAACATAAAACTATATTTCTTTACCCATGATTTATTGGTTCAAATCGCCAGAATAAATAAATACAGTTTCACTTTATAAGCTGCTTGCTATATACAGATAATATATAAACGTTAACTTTTACTTTTTTTTAGAAACACATTGAGGATATATTAATGCCGCGTTTGAGATTCAGCTTAATTTCTCGAACCATTACAAAGTATTAAATTGAATTTGATAGATTTGATTAATTTAGGTACAATATATCTACTCTCTGAATTAAACAGGAATGCCGACAATATAGGCCACCATTCAATTCGATTCAATTTTATTGTACATATACGCCCACAATGGAGCACGGTACAAACTTTGAAATCAAACACACAGCAATAGAATAATGCGTAACAGGCTGTTGAGGTACAAGTGATTAAATGAGTATACACTATTAGGTCTAGAAGTATAATATAGGCAAACCTGCATATTCTATACACATTAAGTTCGCTTAGACCATGTACATGGTACAAGATTCTAAAATATTGCACTTATACTGTTTCAGACTCATATGTGGGTTCGTTGCTTATTTGAATTGACAACCTATTTAGCTGTACTCCACGTAAACATATTTAATACACGAGCTTTCGACTCTCCTGCCGGATGAGATGTCATAAAATTGCCAGTAAATATACAGATTGTCCAATTCTTTATCCGATTCAATGGATGACTGAATGTTATATAGAGATATACACAATAGTGGTTCTAATTGTTTACATATTCCCATGGCGGCTAGGGTCTTGAAGAATGGCGACATAATACATATAGAGCTGATGGTGTTACGGCGTACAAAATAGCGTACTCTACGTCTACTGCATTCCACGATCTCTTTTCAAATCTGCGACATGTAATCTGCTGTCTGTTACAGATTATATGTGTCATTGCTGCTTGGACGGTTTTGTGGAAAACGAGGCCCATTTTCTACAACGTTATAATGATCTCAGAGAAAGGCTTCTTCTAGACCTCAGCAAGGTGTTCCCACAATTCGGGTCTCTCATCCTATGAACAATTTCATACTATAATGTCAAATAACTTCCCACCTTTGTGTAGCATAATCTGTTTTTATGTCCATCTATTTTTCCAACAACGTAAGACGACCCCTACAGTTTGATCAGTTTGTTTCATGCAAGAGTTAAAGTGACAGTGTTACATGTATGCTATATTGCATTGATCATTTGTTGTTTTGCATTGACCGTATGATATGCAAATATAGAAACTTCAAACTTCAAACTTCAAACTTCAAACTAGAGGCTCGATCAGCGTAATAAACGATGCCGGTGTTATAAGCGCAAAATGGAGCAACGTTAAATTACAACTACATACAACTCGCAACATCAGATATATCCGGTATATGCTACAGTGCTATCATCACAACATATACATATATAGTCTTTACCGGTATCTCATTTACATAAGCGATATATATAGAAATTAATGCACAAATGCAGTAAGACTGCAGGTAGAGTACGTATTGAATAATACTCGAATCACCGAAGATATTGGACCAACGCTTCCCAAATTCTGTTAATTTGCATTCCACGATCTCTTTTCAAGTCTGCGTTATATAACCTGCTGTCTGTTACAGATAATATATCCGAGACGTTTTCGATAATATTTCGGAGACAATTTATCGTACAACATTGAAGCTTAAGACAGTAGATAAACTGAAAAAAATACAATTTTCCCGCCATATGTCATTAAAATCTGTTGAGAATTGACGAGAATGACCAATACTTGCCATGTTATTTTGGGGCCATGATGACGTTGATCTGCCAATGTTTTAACACGCAGGCTTGACGTCATGACGTCAACAAATAACCCACAAATCTACCATCTGAAGTTTTGTTCGCGATTTGTTGAGAATGTTTTTGATACTTTGGAATAAAATTAGTACTTTCTAGTTTATCTACTGTGTGAATCTACTGTCCTCTGATAAATTATCTCCGAAATATCGGCGAAAATGTCTCGGTTCAGACAGTAGTGAAAAGAGCCTCTTTGACCTTTCTTTTGTACCAGTGGGATTTCTTGGCTAGAGTCCGTGAACTATTCCACTGCACGTCTCTATTGCATGTCCAAGCATGTTCTGCAAGGGCTGATTTTGAGTAATTTCCATATTGATGAATCTCCCAAGAGCGATACGATTGTATTAAAATTGTATGTTCTTTACTGGCACATTTACATGTTATCTAAGGACAGACTCCATCGTAGTCCAGCCCAGCTTTCCTAATAGATTTGAGACCATAATGTTAATTAACAGACAAAACCAATACATAAAGTTAAATGTAGATGCATGTACATTTACACGTCACACACACATGCCACTGTGTATATAAATGGATAACACAATGTACTATATCGAAATATATCATTGTAAACCACAGCACGATTTCAAACTTCAAACCAAATAATCCATATAACATTTGCATGCGAATACCGAATTCCTTTTTTTTATGAGCAATAGGCATTTCACACAAAAGCAAGATTGTTATTCTCTCGCTGGAGATTTACCATGAAAGTATCTGATATTCATCATCAAGGATTTTACATCGCTCAGAATGATTAGTCCGAACACTATTCCTACCAAGATTGCCCCCATGTAGCCTAGATTCTGTGACGATGTTCGATGGTCATCTGCGCATTTTAACTTTCTCTGATAAGCCGACACTTTGGTCTTATCCAGTGATAGATTGGCTATGATGCGATCGATGAATTCCTTCATCTCCACCTCTGTATGGTTATTTACGGGCTTACATCTGCAGGAACAGTTGGCGGACGTGACATTACTTCGGGTCGTTCTTGTGGAGCTCCCGGTGCTTATGATGGAATAGGGAGTTGGAGATGCTCTGTCTGAGAAGAGGAAACAAGGAGCAGACGTTATCCATTTGACGGCGTAGTTAAACCTTGAGGACAAAGATGCCACTGTACAGACCATTAATTGTTTCCCACTAATATGGTAATCCTATGAGCTAAAACATGTTGGAGGTGTTCAAGCAAGGAAACATTATAGACGAACAAATATCACAGATATAAAAACTTTGCAATCCCGATAAATAGGTTTTAAAAATATTTAATGGCGATATATATGTCACCTTGGTACTTGATGATGGGAATCTTCAGTATTCGGCGACGTAGTAGGTTTGCTCGACTCCTTTGTTACCGTTGGACTACGTATCTTCCGGATTATTGAATTTATACACACCGATGCGAAACAGACGATTGTACCCTGAATTCCAGGGTAGGTTTTCAAACCAGCGGTCAATATCAAGGTTCAAGTGGAAGGAACAATACTTGACAGATCTTACGATCATCGGTTTTAAGGCTTTGTGGTTCCAGTTTGATAAATCGGAAGTACTAGTTCTGGGCCAAGTATTAAAACATGAAGTAGCAATCACGTACTCTGTTTGGATATGGGTATTGTACAAGTCCCCATGATACTTACTGGTGCTGGAAATTGTAGATGACGAAAGAGTAGATGCTCCCATTTCTCTTAGTCTTTCCGTTGTCTGGTTTTCGATCGTCTTTGTTGACGTGCGATCACCAGCCATTTCTTCCTTGGTTAAGGGAGGATAGGTTTCTGAGATTAATATCTCTGTTCTCTCAGTTGCCATGCCGACAGACGCCACTGTGTTCGGCAGTATGTACTGAGGCATTGGTTCCATTTTCTGTGTCGTTGAATTAGTAAGGGAGGTGGGCGACTCTGAAAATATTGAGAATCAACAATTCGACATATATTTACCCATGTCATCGTTTGGAATGGCGGTTTACAACAGGTTTTTTTTTCGAAACATTAACCTTTTCGTGCAATTTCATTCTTAAACACTAATCACTGTAAGGTATGTCTGAACGATTGATTATTTGCGAATGTTTTGCAAAATATGGAAAAACATTAAATGGGAAAATACATGTATATATTGAAATATTGAGCTACAAAATTCTTGTTTCTAATATTTTCGGAGTCAACTTCCTCCTGCACTAAGCCAATTTACTCAGTGGATCCCAGTGCCTTGAATTCGAGATGATAGTCAGCAGAATCACGTGTCGAATGTTTACAGAGAAGAAACCAAACAAGATATCGGTATATACCTTGCTATTTAGTCTATGGACACTACTTTTCCAGGGCTACGGTAGTTGAGAGAGGAGTGTTCGAGATGCCCACGGTTTTCAAACCAGCAATCACATTCAAAGCGTGACTGAGAGACATTGTATTATAGCATCCCTTCTAGTCAGATTACCGAAGTGAACTGGGCTAAATCTACAAACATTAAGTGGCAATCACATCTGACAGGATTTCGGTTTATTCAAGTCTTCATGATACTCACCGGTGCTGTTAATGGTAGATACAGAAACAGTAGATGTTGTCATCTCTCCTAGCCTTTCCGCAGTTGACTGGTTTTCGATCGTCTTTGTTGACGTGTAATCGCCGGTCATTCCTACCGTTATTGAGGGAGGATCGGTTTGTGGAATAAATTGCTCTCTGGTTTCATTTGCCATACCAGTAGACGTCATGTACTGAAACAATGGGTCCATTTCCCTTGATGTTGAATTAGAAGACGTGATGCTGATAGGGTTGCCGATAGTTGCCGCTGTTGTTGAATTAGAGCTCGGGAGTGTGGCAATGTTCGATGTTACTGATGTCGTTGTTTCCACCTTATTGGGTATCGTTTCAACGCAATCAGACTCCCCATTGCCATCACAACCCGTGGATTGTTCACTTCCGAAATCGTCCGAGTTTACGTAAGCTGTTGGAAAACAACGTTATTTGTAGTGAATAGAAAATAGAATTGAACGCAACATTAAAAAGATGGTGGAAAACGGCGACGGCGTACTGGCATGGGATAACCGAGCTTTCAGCAGTCAATGCCGAAATCGCGGAAGTATCCAGCAGTATTTAATTTAAAATAGAGTATGTTAATTAATAGTATCTGCTCATATGCTGCGCAGATATTCAGAAGATTCGGTGCCTATCTGAGTGGAAAGCGGTTTGGTCGTTTTGGCAAGTTTTCCCCTCCGCTCGAGGTGGAAAACAAGTAAGTAAAGGTGGGAGTGTTTGCCTCAAGAACGAAAAGGAAACTGAAGAAAAATGAAATCAACTCTGTTTGCCAGACTCGATGAAATATACAGCAAGACCGTCAAGCTGAAGGTCAAGCGGGAAATAGTCCGTAATGCATCAGTAAGTGGGTTGGTCAAACGAAAGTGGAACATACAATATCAGCTGACAGACTGGATTACTGCTAGACAGATTGTTGATACAATTAGTCATAATCACACACACTCTTTCCTAGGAACAACCTGACAAGCACAAAAAATACGGTTGTGACAGATTTTTATTTCGGACAGCCACAGGAAATTTGCTCTAAGCTATATATGTGAGTATGGCAGTTATAAGTTGCTTTATTACGTGTTAATTATATCTATGACAATTTATCTGATTAACGTCCACATAAAGAACTAGAGCCTTAGGCACTGAAGCGGTTGGAATAATTCCACTAACTCTTTGGTGTTTCATCTCATGGCGAAGAGCCACAAAATTTGTCCAGTCTCACACAATTAGCTCAACAATGATCTCTGATATATTGAAAAAAATGACTTGTAACAGATGGGACAAATTCCTTATTTATTATGAAACTGATTTAATGATATGATAAATAATGTCTTCTCTGCATGTTACCAATATTTGGTATACGGGTCTACATCGCCCCGTGAAAATGTACACCAGAATGATTTGAAACGGGCTAAGCACGTAGCATTATTAAACTACTGTCAGCCGAGGTAAAATGAGATGTAGACAGGCAGAAAGTAAAATACTTTTGCGCTATTTGAAAATGTTGATTGTGGATGTGGATACTTCAGTAAAAATAAGAGAGGCCTTACGAAGATCCATTTCTTTTCTCTCACGAATGTGCCGATTTAAATTAACGTCACCATGATCACAAAACACAAAAGGTTATAGCTCCGATCATCTGCAATCCAGTGTTTTCAGATTAAAAGATTAACACATGATGGCAAAATACTGCAGGCCACTTGGCGCAACCTTTCACAGATGTCGCTTTAACCCCGTTCTTCCATTGTCAGCGTACGTAACATCCTAAACTGTCGGTATGCCACGGAGGTATACACTTGAATGCCATGATAATGTTCAGCTCGGCATTCCAGTAGCAGGGATCATTTGCACATAATGAGTTTGAGACATCTTTCATGATACAATGAAGGTTTAACCAAAGTGTGACTCACAAAAATAACAGGTGTCAAATCCGACATTCATCAGTCAATTATTGTCCATAATCAATATACCTTCGGCTGAATGAATTAATCTCTAGATTAACAGGCATTTTATTTAAAAAATAAAATAATGAGGAAGGAAGGTTTCTTCTCAGCACAGACCAAATATATCATTCGTTTCCGGCAAGCCGATGCAGTAGTTTAATAGGCCTACAATTGGCAAGAAACCAATAATGTTAATATTTTTACTGTTGAAGAATATTGTTTTGGCAAAGCTTTTAGAGAGAAATGTGTTCAAACGAGAACAAAATTGTATTTTTTTTAATTACCATTTTTGCTATGGGCGATAAGAAGAATTGACGCCACGCTAATAAATAACGCGGCGGTGCCTGTTCAGCTATAAACTTGATTTATTCAGCCTTATACACATGATACTATTATTATGGGATCAATCATGCATCAACATATAAACACAAGCTCATTTTTCACAAGAGAGAAGCGATAAACAATTTTCAATCATGTTATGAAGGTATCATGATGTTCCTACTGTCAAATACTTATAACTGTCCAGTATTCTGAAATTAATTCAAATTAATGTTAATTGATACAATTCTATGAGAGAGACACTACTCGTCTTGTTGTCCACATTGGAAACTGCTCATCGCTTCTTTCTCTTCTGTGTCAAGGAGTGTGTCCATATTCACGCAGAAATTCATTGTGGACTGAATTTCGGACCTGACGTCTATATCAAAATATACCTTTGAAACATGTCTTCGTGTACAGTGTCATTAGTTGTTTTGATATTCTGGCCTTGGCTAGGGTTGTATAAGAGTCAGCCATATGTAACCAACATATGTGCAGCCCAACTTCAAAATAGTTCCAAATGGTGACGCCCCAACACTCCTGTGTGTGCGGTGTCACACTCTGGCATTCTGAGAGACAAGTTTCGTTGTTCTCGTAAGTCCTGAACGTAGAATTTATACCTGTTCCCGATACTGTTTCCGAGATGAACGACTGAAACTCACAATCGCCTTGAAAATGGGAAACAAAACTCATAGGAAGATTAGCATTATATACATTGCAGTTATTGTTTATTTCCAAATCGGGATTTATACATTTGAATTCCTAAACATTGTTTAACATCATAACGTGTCTGTCTGGATATATGAAAATAATTAATATTTCAATCTGGTTTGATGGTGAAATTTAGTTAAGTATTAAAGCTCTATCGACGGAATCGCCAAAAGTAGTATATCAGAAATGCGACATGGGTACTGTACGTTCGCTTTCAAGACTACCGGTCTGGGAGGCCCGTTGGCCGAGTGATTTAGATCGCCGACATATAGTGCAGGTTGCTTGGTGCCTTACAGACACGGCGGAAGCAATTGGTGATTGGGTGGGGGCACTATCACAGCACAAATACGCGAGGGTCCAGGGGCCGCCCAGGCCCCGGAAGCCCCAGGGGTCTTAGATGGTCGGAGACCCGTTCTAGCGTATTTCCGAGGAATAAAACAAGAAATCCTCACAGATGTAATCTCTGTATTTTTTGCCTGTTTTGTTGTTCCTCCTTTTTTTTTAAATATTCCCCGTCAAGAAAATTGGAATGTTCGGAAGTAGAAATAAATTAAATGTTAAATGTATGTCATTTCAATCAAAAGATATCTCAACAACACAGTTGTTTTCTACTTGTCATGCTTGTTGTGGAGCCGAACACAGGTCAACTTATGAGCGTGAATGAGCCATTCTCCATGATACAGTTCTGTATACCGGTACTCCTATCTCCATACCAGGTCCTGTAGGCAGATTAGGGATGTACAGTTATTACTGTAACTGCCCGTTTAAATTATCAACCAATGAACGGAGGGTGTTTTGGGGCAATACGGTACCTTCGTGGAATCTCCGTTTAATTAGATTAAAGCTCAGTTTAAGGAACCTTCTTGAAATTGGGGCATGCTAGGCACTGACATAAGGCATTCCAAACAGAGAGGAGAGAGAGAAGTAAGGTTTAATGTCTCGTTCAGCAATATTTCAGCTATATAGCGACGATCAAACAAAATTCTAAGTACTCAAGTCATTAGCTTAGTAATCCAACGCATTAAAACATACACACAATAAAACGTGTGTAACAGCCCGATTTCGCTCAAATAACCCAAGATGCAATCCTCCCTCACTTTATTTGCTCGATAAAAAGCATCTCTTACAATCTTAAAATCATGCTGCACCTAGTTGGAACTCCTAGGAACTCATTTCTTATTTCAAGAAGCACCCTAAGTAGAGAAGAAGCTGAAGGACAAACTCTTTGAAGTCCAAGAGAAAACAACATATGAGGGTGTATCTTTAAAAACCAATCTCGGGTAGACTATAAACATCTGACTCCAAAGCAACCAGATGGAGACATTGACTGACACTTAATTCGTTCATGGGCATGTTCGGAGAGATCATAAGCTCACTAATATTTCCTGTTGAAGTGGCTGATATTCGTTGTAGTGTAAAAGCACAGATTTGATGCTCATTGAAAAGTAAAATTTGCATTCAATACAGATATAGGTTTTTTGCTTTATCGTTTTGTTTTTTTATTTTATCAGTTTCTGCCTTTTTCTTTTTTTGTGTTTTTTTTGTTTTTGCTTTGTTTTGTCTTTTTTTTTTGGCTGAAAATATTGGGGGGTTCCCCCCGCTCTTGTTCCGCCGTGCCTGCCTTACTGTGGTGGTCGCTGGTTCGAATAACACATGAGACTCGACCAATTTTCAGCACTAGGATCTGCGCTATACTATGAAATACTATGAGAGTGCAATCCCAAATGAACGAAAATACTGTTGAGAACCAGGTCTAGAGTCAAACAATCGACTCATTGAACAAATGAAATAAAGAACGTAAGTTTGGTGGTCCGGCTTTTGACTTTGTTAACCTCATTGATGAGATATGAAAGAGATGGGAAAGAATGACGACGTCTGACAACTACGCAGCAATACATAGAAGAGAAGGCCCAAACGAGTGGGAAATAGTACAATGGAAGTTCTTATTCAAAACAAAAGTCCAGTACAGCGGGTAAACGTCAGGAACGAGACGCCCACAGCAGAATCTCATCATGTACAGGCAACAATTAAACGCAACCTATAAAAGTGCAGAATATGTTTAAAACATTTGTTAACTTTGTCAATTTTAGTATGGTATCAGGTACATTTCTGACTTTTGAAAAGTGTAGGCCTATATTACATGTGCCAGTGATAATAGCTCTATCGCGAGATATCATTGTCTCGTGCTGCAAACCAACGTTAAATATGTATCCATTCTATATAATCAAGCTTGTCGACTTTGAAATTTTGTTTAAATCCAATTCACTCTCTCAACATTGAACTTGAGTCATATCGCGACGAACAAACCAAGCACCACCCAGCCAAGATACGTTCCTGTTGCTTCAAAGAAGCAAACTTTTGAAGCAACATGGAACCAGCCACCAGAACCAGACACCAGAACCAGACACTATAAAAAAAGTTGAGGACAGCACACAAGACAAAGACGGGACGAGTACAATGGTGCAATAAAGACAAGTACAGTTACATCGCTAGAGATCACATTATCAAAGCCCTGTTGCTTATTAGCACGAATCAAGTTCAAGCCATATCGAGTATCCAAGCTGCATAAGTTTTTGTTATAAGTAGGACTAGTATCGCCCTTCATAGAAATATCTCATCAGATGATGTTAGTCATACGTAAGGTATTCAACTTGATAGAAATGGTAATAAAAATAACTCACCACCGGTCTGTTCACACACAGCATAACCGCTGGATGAAGCACAATCCTCAGTCTCCCAGTTATTCGTAACATTTAGGTATTGATTAATCAGGACACACCGCTCTGTATCCTCATTATCCTTGTTCAACCAAGGCTGGTATGTCCCGAGTTGTCCACCCTTGTGCCATCTATACTTACCACGGATCTTTCCTGCTGTGATGTATAGGCCGCTCCAGAAGTTTCTCCTTCATAACGCGAGATAAAATAAGATATGTATATAGTTTTAATATACCCCGTCTATTATGTTTTACCTAGCCTGTACTGAAAACCCTGAATCAAGATGACTATTGTATTGACGTCAGATCCGGCATTCAGTATTCAGCCGCCGTCCACAAAACAATTCCGCGTCACACTTTAACCCTTCGACAGTTAGCATTAATTCAATATATGCATCAAATGAAAAATAAAGAAATATAAGATGGCCGTCTGCAGGAGAGAAGAGATCAGCAGTGTTCAATGATGAAAATAAGACATTACACACAATCATTATCACTGAACATGCAGTACTCTTTTATTGAGAACCGACCAACATTTACAATCCAAGGTCCAGATACATCTGTATCATAGCCTAGTAGTCACAAATCATCAATATATTTATTTCGTCTAGTTTCCATCACATCTCGAATGATGCTTATATATCGGTTGTAGATAGAGAAAACTGATGATGAGCTGAAATAGCATGACAGATCCGACATTCAATGTTCAGCCGTCCCTCATGAAGAATTTCCGCGTCAATAATCAAAAGACCTATCTCGTATGACAGTTAGCGACAATTCCAAATGTATATGAAATAAAAATAATAAAAACACACGATGGTTTCCTACAAGAGAGAAGCGGTCAAAAGTGTCCAATGAGGTCAGCAAGACATGATGATGTTCTGTACATGAAAATACAAATGTTCTAGGAGAAAAAATAACTAGGAAAAAATGGGCAAATACGATTGATAGTAGAATCCTATATGAAAACAGGGTTAATATGCTCAGATTACTGAACAAGCTTGCAGTTTATAGCTCGGGAATATATATGATCAGTGGCGGAACTGGCTGAACTATGCGCCGTGTTCGTATAGATGTACACACTCATACATTACTTTGGTGCGCATCGGATGTCTAATTTTGGATAGGGTCAGACATTTTCCTTTTACAAACCCTGCCAAAGAACGAGATGAGATATTATTATGAGTGTTGATTTATCATTCCCCAATCTCCAGTATTCCCTCCTCGGTGATGGACTTCATTGACGGTTTTGGTTTTCGCACCTATGTCAACAAATGTTCAATCACTATCATTCCTACAAATGTAGAAGAATGCTCGAGTGTTTTCTTCCAATTTTATTTTTACACGTATACACTTTGAACGATTTAACTTGGCATAATACAGGAGGAAACTGACTTCGAAAGTATTAGTGAAAGGCATTTTGTAAATCAATATATAGACATATATTTATTAATGCCTTTAAAGCCAACGATTGGAATACTCTTTTGTTCAAAGGAGCCCTTGCTATCAGGGCGAGAAAATCCACAATTGAACTGTGGTCTCAAATCATCTAAAGAACTCATACTTTTCCGGTGGAAACTTTTCACAATTCCTTTGATTGGCTAGTTCATGTGAACCCAATCCTGGTTGATTTCATTTTGGTTGACTTCATTGGTTAAAACATTACTCACTGTACAGTTTGTCTGATTGGTTGATTGTCTTTGAATTGTCCTGTAAATCTTATATATACATATGGAACCTGTTGTAAACTACCATTCCTGGTGATGACCTGAATAAATATATGTCGAAATATTGACCTACAAAATGCTTTTCTCTAATATTTTCGGAGTCACTATCCTCCTGTATAATACAGTCAACATGGTAATATACTCACGATCCATTAGTACCCCACACACCGGACTGGTCGAACTCAGACATAGCTGTCAGTACGTCCTTGCTGTCCACCTTTACGAGAGTCATGTTGGCATTCTCGCATATTCCAGCCGCTTCTCTCCATGATACTTTCTTACTGGAGTAGTAGGTCAGGGTTCGCATGTCATGACCAGCACAAACAAATATGTAGACTCCTGTTATAAATTAATGTTTACACGACTCTTTATCGTCATAGTTACAGTGGCATATATAGAAGTAAACTGTGATTCCACAGTGATTATAATCTCTGCAGATTTTCATTGCCGTTGATCTCGATAGCGCACGTATGTTTGTTTATCTATGATCCATAACCTCCTTTACAGCTCCAGTTTCGAGCAGTATTTCCAACGTTCTCTGATCGTCAGCGTGAAATCAATCTGCAGTTATCGAACTCAAACAGAGGTACTTGAACAACAAAACGAAAAAATAATAATAATGGCCTTGGAATGTTACAAATTCATGGCGTCATCTAGAGTAAAGAGGCTGGCCCGGGCTAAAATCGGTCCGCCTCCAACATTAGAGAGCGATTGGTTGCTGGGATAGAATAGGCCAGCTTGCGCCTGCGTATCAGTCCATTGCGCAGGTTGATTTAGACCAACTTCCAAAGATGGAGGTTTGAGTTTTGATTGATTTCCTGCCCCGTCCGAATTCTGCCGTCTATGATGTTGGCACACACCTATCCAGTCGGATCCAGATTTATTCAGAGACACCATCGGCACGATGCCATCCCCAATAACCAATACTGCCTTGTCCAATATCTGCCTAGTATAATCCGTGGCGTGTCCTACTCCTCTTCCGCTTTACTCACTGCACAGCGGGTCACATAGGTGTGGCGCGGGAATAGCGGGTGTAGCGCGGGATAGGGTGGGGTGACAGACCTGGGGTTCTTTAATACTACCTGAGATTCCATGGGCCAGGCTTGCACCCTACAGTAGAATGTGTCGACACAGCGGGTCGCATAGGTGTGGCGCGGGATAGGGTGGAACGAGAGTATGCCGGGGGTACTGAAATGCTATTACATATAACATATTGGAACACAAACAGTTCTACAGTCTCTGATTTTCAATCAGCTTGAAATATTAAATCTGACAGAGAATTAATAGTGAATCAAATGACTAACAAAACTGGAGTTTGAAATTCTATCTGCTATATCCATTATCCACTATGCTTTAAATATTTTGGAAGGAAAGGGTTTCTGAATTCTTTATTTTAATTTAAACCAATAAAGGTGAAATTCAAAAACTGGAAAATTGAAGACAAACAATTCTAGTCTCTAATTATGAACGAATCAACTTTAAATACTATAATTCTAATAAATATTTCTTATATGTTTCTGGAATCAGTTCAGTTTGGACAGTAACATATTCCTTCCTGAAATGAGCGATGGAAATCCCCTGTAGCCTATATAGTATTTTTCATATCCATGTAGCCTATTGAAATACAAACAGTTAAAATACATCCCGAAAGGGACCAAGAAAGTCAACATCCACTCATTCGGCTACTCAAAAATGCGGCATCCCCAGAATCAAAGTAATAAAAGGCTCCGTTTCACCCTATTACATATACATATATGCATACCCTTAGTACATATTGCGCGTTACCTAACGTACCTGATAGGAGAATCATCAACACGGGCACTGTGCTGAACTTTGCAATACCTACAAAACAGTAAATTCATAATTGAAGCTGTTAGATTATTCAACTCACATAGCCAGTGTGAAGACCTAAGATTACGGTAAGCGTCCATTTCCCAGTACTGAATACATGTTTTATGTATGTTGACTGTATTGCTGGTCTGCAATCTTGTCTAATGCATTTTGTCTTAACTTATCTAACATGGGGTTCCTTAAGATGGAGACCGACCTCTCTCTTCTTATGCCATGACACCCTGTTAACACCGATGCCATTGAAAAAATATAACTGTAAAATTTGATTTTAGACAAAACTGGTCGAACAGGGATTTTTATACGATGGTTGCATGGCAACCCATTTAGTCATATTGAAATACAAATTTTCACATTTGTTTAACAATGATCATATATTTTCAACATAGGATTATTAAAGATTGGATTATTTGTGAAATGGAAAATACGCCAATAGCGTCCTAGACCGTAATATCGGTCCAATTTTATTTCTGTAGTTTTCCCCAGTTCTACCCTGAATATCTTACAATAAGCACTTCTGACACAACGATCGTAGTTTTATAAAATCACAAACAACCCACTTGCATTGCACGAATGTTTATCCTTTCCACATTTGGAGAGATCGCGTACGTCAAACATCACGTTAACAAAATCTGACTTATTTTCACCAGTGAAGGAGGACATGGCTTTTTATCACCACATATCTTTGGCTAAGGGATTTAATTCCGCCCAAGCAACTGTTATCTTGTAGTCACGTGATTCAGCTACACATGAACAGCTACGTTAAACAGAAATCCTTATCACCCAAGGAACGCTTCACCCAAGGAACGCTTGTGATCGTAGTATATAAAGGGGATCTGGGGTCGCATTGGGTACGATGTAGTTAGACAATCTGGTATGCGACGTTTCGCCGTGTTATATTTCTAACAGCACTGTATGTTGTCGCCTTCTCGAGCGAATCTTGTACCAAATGATTTAAAGTTACTGGGATGTATATATCAACGACATCCGGAAAAGTAAAAGTGCCACTTAAATAGATTTAACTGACCGACGTATCGAAATTGAACTGTTGTCAATTGTCACATTGCGTTGGACACATTGCAGCTATATATATGAGACTTTCATGATGATAGATAGACAGCTGACTGGTGAATGTCCCAGTTGAAGTCTATAGTGACACACATGGGCACTAAACAGACAGTCATCAATGTAACGTTGATAGGCTGGATTTTGTTCAACGTAGTCGTATGTTCTTTGTTTCCCAATCAAATTACTGACTGCCAGGCGCCGAGGGATGCTTTCCTGTAGATTCATATGGTTTCTTTTTAGTCGCCAGACGTCGTCAATTTTTCACACCTCTTGCATATGGCTCCAATTTACACGAGAGCACTTTGCCAGGAAACCAATCCAAACGCATTGAATGTTTAGTCATATTACTAGATACAAGTTATGGTACTCCCGGATTCTATTATAAAATTCTGAGCCTGTTTCTGTTTATATATGGAAGTAGAGTTTTATATCTATGTGAACGCGACTGCAGTATTCATATGTTAAGAAATGTGGAGTATAGTTTGATGATGAAAATATACTTGAATAAATTTCTTGACGCATCGAACCCTCAGTGAGGTACATACATATAAATTGCGGTCATACACACGAAAGACGAATTTCGCTACTAAGTTAGAATGATACTATGGCAAAGAAGAACAAATTACCGCACATTGTGGTGATCTCTCGCTGTCCTGGAGAATCTGTGTGTTACCCAAGAGTGCCTGATGTTCCTATGGACAGGAAACTCCATGACTCAATAAACCCGAGTCTAATGTTTGCATATACCTCTTATACATAACATAACACAATAGGAACTTTGCACAAAACTAACTATCGTTATCACAATTATAATTCGTACCAAGGCCCCGTATGGTGATTTCGATCGTACGACATTCTTCAGCCGACTGCAGTTGTTTATTTTATGTATGCTATGCAATTACTAGACTGAAATGAGGACGTAATTGAGGGCTCAACGGAAGTAAAGAATCATTAATAAATCATCGAGATAATATCTGTGTTAGACTAAGCTCAACTACTCAGGTGTAGATTTGCTAGATTACCAAGAATATGCCACGATCTGACATGTACATGCTCAAGAATAAGCTTATTTTACATCTCTTCTGCTCTGCTTTTGTGGGGTCATTTTAACAGCTTTCATCCTAGCTTTCATTTTGCGTTCCTCGTCGTGAAGGTGTATACATACTTGAGGTTAATTGTCTACCGTGGCTACCGTATCACAAAACTAAGGTCCAATCTCCATATACGGTGACTATCACATCACTACACTAAAGCACATTCTGCTTACGACGACTACCATATAAGTGCACTAAAGTGATTATCATATCACTAAGGCCAAATCGGCCTACCTTAAGTATCAAATCACTCAGTAACACCCAACATTGCTACCGTGATTACCATGCTACTGCACTAAAGCCCAATGCGCCTATAGTGACTATCATATCACTGCACTGAGGCCCAATCCCGTACATTGATAATCATATCACTACAATAAGGCCTCATCCCCGTACAGTGACTATCACATCACTGCACTGAGGCCCAATCCCCGTACACTAGTAATCATACCACTACAATAAGGCCTTATCCCCGTACAGTGACTATCATATCACTACACCTAAGACACTAGTCATGTACATGCAAAGTGACTGTCATATTGACACTCACTAAGGCGCAATTCCAGTACCGTGACTATCATATCACTCACTAAGACATAATTCCCAGTAGAGTGACTTTCATATCATGCACTAAGGCACAATCCCTGTACAATGACTATCATATCAGTATACTAAGGCCAAATCTTTCTGCCGTGGCTATTATATCATTCACTAATGTTTCTTCTAGGTCCGGAAAGAAAGGAGGAGGGTTGGTCCTTTATGTTAGGAATGATATTAAATTTTGTACTGTTCGTGAAGATCTCTCCTCATGTGGGGATGATCACTATGAGTCATTATTTATTGAAATAGACATCTCCCCTCGCCTATCTGATGATGCTAACTCTAACCGTAATGAGACAACGTCTAACGACAATAAATACATTGTGGGTATTGTCTATCGACCCCCGACTCCATTAAACCAGGGAAAACCAATGTATTGTCATGGGCGATTTTAACATAGACTTATTTAAAACCGATCACCATGTCCCGTCAAAACACTTTTTAGAAATCATGACGTCACATCATTTCTTTCCTAAAATAACCAAACCCACTAGAGTCAAATCTCAATCTGCAACATTAATTGATAATATTTTTACAAATTCAACCGATGAGGCTCTATTTTCAGGTATCTTTCTGACTGACATCACAGACCACTTTCCTATATTCCATGTATACTCTAAGTCTTTTACTCCAAGCAATCAGAGTAGCCTACTCACCTACCGTAAAATTACCAGAGAGCACAAGGAAGCTTTTAAGGAACAGCTAGCCTCTGTAGTCTGGAAGGATGTTATAGAGGAGAAAACTGATGTAAACCAGGCTTTGGACATTTTTCTGAATAAGTTCACCTCTATTTATGTAAATTGTTTCCCTATTGTCACTGTAGCAGCAATGAAGCCAAAGATTATTAAACCATGGATAACACCTGGTATACTTACTTCTATTCGAGAAAAAAATAGGCTATTCAAACTACAACTGCGTCTTGATGATACCTTGATACGTAAGCAGTACCGACAATACCGCAACAAACTTAATCACACCTTAAAAACAGCGAAGAAATCTTACTTCCGCAACAAATTTAATGAATGCAATAATGACATAAAGGGAACATGGAAAGTAATTAACGAATTACTGAATCGCCCCAAAAGCACACAACTACCTAATTCATTCAATATCAATAATACAGAGACTACGGACTCTTACACAATTGCTAATGAATTCAATGATTACTTCTGTACGATTGCTAGTTCGCTGGCAGAAAAAATCCCATCCGTGAATTCACACTTCAGTGAATTCTTGATAGAACGCATCCAAAATAATTTCCAATTAAACCATCTTCCAGCGCAGAGATTAATGAAATTCTTCTTGAAGCCAAAGACTCTGCGTCTGGCATTGATGGTATTAGTATATCTTTGGTTAAACTTGTTGCCAACTTTATAAGCAAACCCCTCGTCGCAATCATTAACCTGTCTTTTCAATCCGGAGTCGTGCCATTAGCGATGAAAATGGCAAAGGTGACACCTATTTTTAAATCCGGTGACAATACATTAATGGAGAATTATAGACCGATATCTGTTTTACCGTGCTTTAGTAAATTGCTTGAAAAAATTGCTTCAAAACGTGTTAACGAATTCCTTGAAACATTTGTCATCCTTTGTTCTAATCAATTCGGTTTCAGATCAAACCACTCCACTTTCATGGCTGTCCTGTCTCTATACGAATCTTTAACCTTAGCTAAAGAATCTAAGCTCTATAGCATCGCCACGTTTCTAGACCTTTCGAAAGCTTTCGATACCATAAACCACCATATTCTTCTTCAAAAACTAGAACACTATGGATTTAGAGGAATTAGTAATGATTGGTTCAAAAGTTACCTTTCTGACCGTTATCAGTCTGTCAGCTATAATGGCACGACCTCGGCTCCTAGGGGAATCTCGTGCGGCGTTCTGCAGGGATCCATTCTAGGCCCCATACTATTCCTGATCTATATTAATGATCCGAATGCTGCCTCTGATGTACTTAGCATAACTTTATTTGCTGATGACACCAGTGCGGTATTGTCCCACAAAGATCAGAATCAACTTTTTACTATTATGTCACGTGAACTACATTTAATGCACAATTGGTTCTCGGCCAATATGCTGTCCTTGAATATATGCAAAACCAAATATATGTTTGTAAAACCAAATTGTAGAGTCAGATGCAACGATATAGGTCGATTATCTTTGCATGGTCAAGACATTGATGAGGTCGACAGATTCAAGTTCCTTGGTGTATTCTTAAACAATAAGCTGACCTGGGTAACTCACATTAGCGAAACGTGTAAAAAGATATCTAGAAATATTGGTATTATAAACTGTATTAAAGATTGTCTTGACAAACGAATCCTGTTTATACTATATTATTCTATGATATTTCCCTACCTCTCCTATTGTAATCTGATATGGTGCAACACATACCCTACTCATTTGCAGCCACTGATCACATTACAAAAGAGAGCTATTAGAACTATATCACTTGTCAGTAAATATGAACATACTGCCCCATTATTTGCTCGCCTGAAAATACTTACTCTAGTTGACCTTAATCTATTCCTCACGCTGCAATTCTGTCATAAATTTGTCCACCATCCTTTCGTACTATCCCCCAAGTTTCAGAATTACTTTACGAAATTAGTAAATATTCACACATACCCAACAAGAGGTCAACTTAGGGGCCTCTATAGGCCATTTTACCGTACCGATTTATCGTTCTACACTCTAAAAATCAAAGCCCCTCGTGAATGGAACAAACTCCCCTCTAATTTACAAAATTGTGTTCCTATTTCTCTTTTCAAGTCCCAAACGAAAATCTATATTCTCGGCAAATATTAGTAACACCGTTATCTCTATACGGGCAAGCAATCACACAGGGTTTTATGTTCATTTGTTGAGTTTTCTTGTCACCCTCATTCCCTAAGTGTCCAACACCCTTACTACATTATCTTATAACGCTACATATTCCGCTATAAATAATGCTCTGTTTATTCATTTGGGATAATTCAAACCCCTTGGGGTTTTCTTCCCGCCAATTTCATGTATTTGTGCAATCTTCATTTTATTATACAGTATGTTATATATTTGTTTAAATACAATGTATTATTTGAAACGATTGGTGAAATAAAAAAAAACTCAAAAAACCCTCAAACTAAGACACAATCGCTGTATAGTGACCATCATATAACTACACTAATGCCAAGTATTCCTACCGTGACTACCATATTACTACACTAAGCGTACACTGCTTATCATATCACTACATTAAGGCTTCATGTCCGTACCATGACTGCCATATCACTCACCATGCCCCAGGGGCCCTCGGTGGCCGAGCGGTCTAAGGCGCTTCGCTGGTGACCGCTAGCTTCACACCGCTGAACCGGCACGGGTTCGAGCCCAGCTGGTCCATGTGTGAAAGTTTGTCAGTTACTGCCGAATGGCGGTGGTTCTCTCCGGGTACTCCGGTTTCCTCCACCAACCAAACTGACTGTCGCCATATGAGTGAAACAAACTTGAGTGTGAGATTAAGCCAAATTCCCTCCTCCTCCTCACCATGCCCCAATCTCCGTACAGTAACTATCATATTACAACACTAAGGCCAAATCTAGCTACGGTACCGTGACTACCGTGTTACTGCACGCAGGCAGATATCACGCTATCATACCACTACATTTTAAGTATCACTGCATTGAACCCCCATCCGCATATATTGAGTGAGTAGATTTAACGTCGTTTTTAACAATATTTCATTCATTTCCCGACGGTGCCTACATGTTCCAGGACACTAGAGCGCCCACAGTTCATATTATTATGAGCACTGATCAGTCCAGCCAGAACAAAACCCGGTCACTCATCCAACCGCATATAGTGCCTATCATATCACCACATTCGGTCCCAATCCGCTTACGCTAGCTACCATATCACTGTATCAAAGTATACACGTACAACGGTTATCATATCATGCCACTGTGGTTATTAAGGATGTCCGCTGGTGGCTTTTGGCTTTGGCAGACATTTTGTCGTTTTCTTCTATTGGGTTATCTCCCGTTCCTAGGATAAGAGATGGGGATTTCGTTTCAATTACAAGCGTCTAGTCCGTCATTCATAATCCAGCCGTCGTCCATTAGAGAATATCCGCGTCCATAATCCAAAGACCTATTCCATATTCCATATAACAGTATTAGCACCAAATTAAAAAAGAATTCATTGCATACATAAACATAGGCTTGTTTCCTGCAAGAGAGAAGCGGGAACGAGAATTTTGCACAGCAACATCCATCCAATTTGATAAATTTTGATAGACATTGTGATTATCTGTAAACAGTTAGAATATAAGAAAAAGTTAGATACTATTTATATGAATTTTTCATGAATATGCTTCAAAACTAGGGCTTTTCCCTATGATTTCTGGGTTATCAAATTGAGCATGGGTCAGTCAACGTTGCCAACAACTAAAAAATGCACACCAACCCATATTCTTCACTTTGTTTTTCCTCATATTACGTATGCAACAACACACATTATTCAAAAAGTTAATTATTTTGATTTACCACCGACGGACATCCTTAAGCTTAAATGTTGGCGTGACCATGAAAACACAGTCAGTTACACCAACCCTTTCTATCTCTTTCTATCTGTCTCGGATCTTTTTCGGTGTTACAATAAGAAAGTAAATTCTAATTACATTTACCAATGGTATATGCAAATGAATCTATGAATAGAGTTCAATGTAGGATGTTATATTGTATATTGCTTACATTCGCTGTCTCTTAATCTATGTTTATAGAGAATATCCGCGTCCATAATCCAAAGACCTATTCCATATTCCATACAACAGCATTAGCACCAAATTCAAAAAGACAATCATAGTATACATAAACGTAGGCTTGTTTCCTGCAAGAGAGAAGCGGTCAACAGTTTTCAATGATGCCAGCAAGACATCATGATGTTCCAAAAATATCAAATCCGTATCGCTGATCAGTATTCTTAATCCATAATATTCGTTGTAAAGTCGTCATCTGAAGAATGATGTATCTCAGTCACGCTTTGATTGTGACTGTTCATATGAGTACCATGAGGATCTTGAAGTACATGGGTTCATACGGCCCCTAGCCCCGGGTTAAGCGGAATTAGACACAAGTTACGAAACGTAGCGCCATAGATCTTGCACGCTACGTTCGTATTTTGCTATCAGCATGCGATATGTATCGCCAAATTTGAGAAACTTTGAGTGGAGGCGCTTGGTGGGATAGCCCTGTTTTATAAGTTTCTGCAACAATGTTTTGTGACGTTGATTAAAATCGTCACATTTAACACAGGATCTAGCAAATGCTACTAAGCGAGATATATATACGCCATATGCAGGTCCCACTGGAATATTACTGTCCAGAAAGGGATAGTTTACGATGTCGAAATTGTAATCATCTCTTTTGTCATAAAGTCGACGAGAGAGAACGCCCGCTTCATTTTTATAGAGATATAGATCTAAATATGATGTGCCTGTAGGGCTGTCTGTGGTTTCCTTCAAATCCAGTGAAGGTGGATATATATCCTTCACTGCGTCATTTATATAGCGATTATCTACAGCGAGAAGATCGTCTATATAGCGTTTGGTGAATGAGAAGGAACGGGCTTTGAATGGATCGGTTTTTGAAAGCGCCTGCATATAGTCATATGCATAAGAGAACAGATATAGGTCAGCCGGTGTCAGGACATTTCGGCAGGCGACATTTCGGCAGGCGACATTTCGGCCAACGACATTTCGGCAGAAAGTGAAAATGCGACATTTCGGCAGGTTGTCATTTTTGCTGTTAATTGTCCAAATACAATGTACAAACTTACTGGGGATAGATACATGTAGTAGAAGCTCCCCCTCACCCGGATACACCCCCCCCCCCCTCCCACCCTCTCTATAGTACTAGACTATGTTCAATGTGATTTTGTGCAGATCTGTAGATGTGTAGGGACATGACTGAAGTAATTGAAACAAACACAAAAGTTGAATTCAGTAACAGTGTGTATATTGCATAGCACAAAAGCATATCAGTCAACAAAACATATAGCACCATAAGTCGTGTTTCTTGTGCACACACTATTCTTCAGTCAAATTCTTTTTCTCCCTGTCTGTTTTAAGCACAGTTTGCAACAGTGTTTATTAGTGGACTGGCTTCCACCTGATGACATGGCCAGCCCCTTGAAGAAATTCTTCTATTGTCTTTCTGTTCCCTGCTCGGTCTTGGCAGAGGGTCTGCAGGCGACGTTGCAGATCTCGGTAGACTCGTCGTACACGGATTGCTGGAGGATTTCCTCTAGTAGCCTCGCTGATCTGAGTTGCCACTACACTCTCATCCTTCTTGATGCACTCAATCAGTTTCCAGATGTGAGGGTGGCTGTAGCCAACCAGGTGGAAAAACTTGTTATTCCACGCCTCACACAAATTGTTCGTACGTGGTTCCATGTTCAAAGTTGCCTCGTGGACATTCCATAACTCCGGGGAAAACAGTGGAGGGATGCGATGAATGCGGACTGCAACGCCAGGTCGACGAACTGTCCTGTGGGTGCCACTGACATATGTAGTGTCAAAATAGTTCACAAGCTCTTCTGCTCCGTCTGGGATGTTGTCTTTGAGGTGGTTCATTCCAGTAGCCACATCACCGAGGGGGAGGAGAGCAAGAGCGTCCAGCTTCTCACAAAATAGTTTGAAGTCATCATCTTCTTTGTACATCTGGACAAGACGGAGATCCTGGATCTTTCTCCACGTGCTCTGGGTAAGGTGGTAGAAGCACCCACGTACATGGAGATGGGGTCCGAGTACTTCACGGATGGCGTTGATGGCAGCTCGTTCAAAGTCACACAAGACAGTTGAAGGACCAGGGTACAAGTCTTTAGCCTGGCAGTAGTCCATGATGGCCTGGAAGAGTTCCCTATATGTGTCTTCAGTCTTTCTCTGTAGCAAGGCGTATGCTGTGGTGACCGCAGAGTTTCCAAGTGGAACTCGAATGATGTACAGCTGGAGGAACTGTGTTGGTGCCATGGAATAGTTTCCGTCCATCAGCCAAGTATCTGCATCAGCAAGGTGTTTCAGGGCAACAGACGAAGCAAAAACGAGGATACGGGCATCGGAGTCTTGGCCATTGTCATAAATGAGAAACCTCCGTGGGGTTGGGCTGGAGGGAAAACGGCTTGATCTCTGACGCTGGACTAATCGTTTGAATGACAACTCTTCACAAATAAGTCCTCTTGCATCATCCTCTAGCGTAGCAAGTGCCTGTGGTAATAATGAGGTTACTATACGCTAGATTCAAGCAAGTTACAAGGCCAATAAATGGATATGAACATGATGAAAGTCAATTAACGACCACTTATAGTGACCTTCCTTTAGCAAATGTAAGTGTGTATAGTCATCTGGAATACAGTTCGAAGCTAAAAGTTGCCACATTGTCATTAGTCATTTGATATACTTCTAAATAAAAAACGCACCTGTGTATAAAGGTTGCTTGGTTTGTCATCGCTCTGCTTAGCTCTTTCCTTTATATCAGCTTTGACTTTAGCTGCCTGTATAGCATTGGAGTTGGCATTGTGATTGTGCTCATTTAGTAAATGAACAGTATTCCCTGGTACCGGTATGGGTGTTCCCACTGCTCCTTTACAACCTGTTGTTCTCTGGATACAACGCCAGCGGACCTGTTTTTCCCTACCCAGTGTTTTGTGTACAAATATCCTTCATTACAACACATATAAGGGTAGTGGGAAGAGGTGCCGACATACTGACTGCGTCACATGACTTCACAGAATAATCTTCTGGTTAACCTATTCTAAAGCACATACCAAGAATCTAACGATTCGTGATATGTGTTGTATCTCAGGTACGCTTTTATTCTACCTGTTCATGTGGCAACATGGATGATATGACCACACGGCCCCTAGCACCGGCATAAGCGGTATTAGATACAAATCTAGAGGGCTATGATGGAAATGCTCTGACAACTCGTATACTGGTAATTGGTGAGCTGTTTCGCTGTGACAACTCGTACATTGGAGATTGGTGAGTTGTATCGTCGTCAGATGTAAATGACGGCATTTAACACAAAAGACTAGTCTGTAATGCCCGATGTCGACTCAGCATCAACTTCCCACAAGTGCCAACATATATCAAAGACCAAAAGGTCTGTACAGGGGGCGGGCCTCGGGGACGAAACGTCCACCAGCAGAATCTCGCCATATACAGGAAAAAATTACAACACATATAAGGGTAGTGGGAAGAGGTGGTAGTGGGAAGGGTAGTGGGAGTGGTGGTAACTTGTCACCATCACGACTTGACCGAATGAGTTCCATGGTGGAATTGATGACCTGTTCTGCAGGTTAAGGCTTATATATATGGTACCGGCTTGGGCAAAGACATTACAACCCAATAGAGATTTTTAGAAATTTCAATTAAACTGTTGTTCAATGTGTGAAGTACTAATACATACTTCCTGTCATAACAAAACCAAACCCTTGTATTTTCATTTTAACTTTTAATCTCTATTTATCATTTTTATTGTTTTGGAAACCTTTATTGCAATGAGATACAATGAACCTGTGAAATGCACAGGTAGCTCTGGTGTGCTCACAGTTGGTGTGGGTGTAACTGATAGTCAGCACATTGAAGACCAATCAACCAATCAATGTATTATTTCTTAAATTTAAGAATAATCTGTTCATCTGATTCTTATCTAAACTTCCCTAAAGTTAAATGGCATGGAGCAGGATGTCTTGCAAGAGACCATGAGTTGACATTTGTCTGATCTTCTGATCAATACCGTACAACTTAATTTGATTGTTTTGCAGTTATAACCACGAGGAAGGTCCACAACTTGAGGTTATTCTTTTTATCATAGCCTCTGCTATAAAGAATAACATACAAGACTTTCCAACAAATATAAAATTGTAAAAATATTTTTGTTTCAATAAATTAAAGTATGACACAACATGTAATTGTTTGTGCTCCTTGCAATCAAACTGCTTTTTGAGCGCAAGTTTTTAATGTAATCAATCACTATAACCTCTGTGATATTTTATTTAATAAATGGTCATGCTTTTGGGAAAAACTAAAACATACATAAAATCACATTTAGCATAGTCTAGTACTATAGAGAGGGGGTGGGGGTATCCGGGTGAGGGGGTGCTTCTACATGTATCTACTTGTGTAGTATCCCCAGTAAGTTTGTACATTGTATTTGGACAGTTTACAGCAATAATGACAAAACCTGCCGAAATGTCGGTTTTTCACTTTCTGCCGAAATGTCGTTGGCCGAAATGTCGTTGGCCGAAATGTCGCCTGCCGAAATGTCGCCTGCCGAAATGTCGCGGATTCCGGTCAGCCAACAGGGGAGCACAATTAGTACCCATGGCAGTACCCATGGTAGTCCCTCTCCTACAATAAAACACGGCACACCATAAAACATACATAAATATAACTTATGATTTAATTGATCAAAATATATTTCTCCATGACAGTCGACGAACGATAATGTTACTCTTTACATATTCCCGTTGTCATTAATTATAAATGATTGAGTCAATACATATATATTCCAAGTATGTGTGACTTTTCCTACATTTTTATATGGTAGTATGCCGCCACGATGACACGGATATCACAGGTGAATTTAATATCATTCGGATAATAATTTTGACTGGAAAGATTCCGTTGATAAAAAAATGATAGTTAATAAATTTGTTAACTTTGCTTAATTCAGAACATGCACACTATGTAAGTTCATTGGTTTTAACCTTGCTCCCTTTCATAGCATTTTGTACTGCCTGTCCACTTCGAGGTCAGTACAAACTAATAAATCATGCAGATGTCCAGCTACTTCCTCTCAAATTTAATGGGTTGACCTTTAGCTGGCCTTATGGCCATGTGTTTACTATCTGCTATGTTAAAGCTCTTTCCATACTAAGGAGATGTCATTCTCTCCTCTCAGCTTTGCTCAGTTCAGTCCTTCATTTCGTTTCATGTCAGTTGTTCAGTATTCTATATTTGATTTCTTCACTACAGCAGATTGTGCTATTTTGAGTTAGCATCATTGGCACCACACATGTGCTGGACATAATGTTGAACTTTGTCTTTCCAACGGAGATTCTTGTGCAGTGGCTATTGTTTTTGCTTTCCTGTTTTGGATAATCTTTGTATACTTGAATGATCATGCCTCGTGCAAGACCTCAAACAGTTAGCATCATCATGGATGAACTTCGGTTACTTGTCAGGGCGGAAGTCCCATCTGAGAGGGTGGGAGTGAACCAACAACCACTCTCTCCGGCTTCAACAAGTAGGCAGCCTGTCACACCACCACTGGAGAGAGATATATCCCCTCCTGACCTGCATCAATCTGCAGCTCTCCACATCCCAGGTATCCAAAACTTCAACAGCAGCATCCGGAACGATTTAGGTAGGGAACTTTGTCATTCTACCATAGAAACTCTGGGTACTGCCAAATCGTTACCGGTTATTCCACCTTTTAACCTGAGGCTACCATACATTGAGAATGCTTCACTGCAGCGGGTTGCCGACAGACAGCGTTTCGTTGAGCTGCGTGAATTTCTGCGAGAAAACATTCATTCTTCCAGCTCGTATCCGCAAAGAAGAATCCACATTGACCCCGACAATCCTGGTCAGGCCTTCACAACAACAGGTTTGACCAGGAAACAGCAGATAGATGGCTTCGAGCGATGGGTGCAGGCATTCGCAACTTATACTGCCATACCTATGTTAAACTATCTTCGTTTCATGGCTAGCAGGGCTCTACATTACACGCCAGGGCCTGGACTCAGTATGACAAGCATTTTCGTTTGGGGCTGGCCCGGTATCCAGGTTCTCAGGAATGGGGTTCGCCGAATCAGAGACTGAATTACGAATTTTTCCAACGGGCTCCTAACAATCACCTCGTTCCTACCTGTCACACGTGCCACAGCAGGACATATCTACGTTCAGATTGTCCAAAACTAAAACGAATGAATTCGAGCGTTGATGCCAATATCAGTAATGCTGGTACGAGTAATGCAAATAACAATGCTATAAATTTGCAACTAAGCCCTTATGTGTGGCGAAATCAAGCTCAGCAGCAACAGCAGTCTGAGGCTCCACAGAAACAAGCAACTGGTGTGAATATTGGCTCCCCCATGTCCATCTGTCGGGATTTTAACCGTGGGCGATGCCTAACTACACCCTGCCGTAACGGTCGTGTTCACATTTGTAGTACATGCTATGCCACAGACCATAATGCTGTCTTTCACGGTGCTCCACAGCCCTTTCGCGAAGTTTCCTTCCTCAGTGACACATAGTGCCGCCCGTGGTGCACTGGAACAACGGTTGAGTTTCTTACTCGAGCACAGTCTCAGCATTTCCACCAAGCGAACTTACCAAACAGGCATTGTTCAATTCAAGTTATGACTTACGTCCTGTGCCAGCAGATTCACACACATGCTCACTATTTGTCACCTATTTAGAGGCAAAAGGCATCTCCTATACCACTATGAAAGTATATTTAAGTGCTGTTTCCTTTCTGCACACTCAACGAGGCCTTTCTAATCCAATGGAGGGTGATGACTGCACACAGCAGGTTCTACGCGGTGTTAAACGCGTACATGGAAGCCCAGTGGATCAGCGTCTACATATAACTTATGATATTATGAAAGTGTTAAAAACTCAACTTCGTGCCTCGTCAGCCCTTTGTGCTTATGACAAGTTAATGTTGTCGTCTGCATTTTGTCTGACATTTTACGGATTCCTGCGTGTGAGTGAATTTTCTTCTCCCATTGATTCTTCATTCAATCCCACCTTCCATCTCTTAACCTCCGATATTCAATGCCACAATGGTGGTATCACTCTTCACATTAAAGCTTCAAAAACTGACCCTTTCCGTCAGGGTACTACATTCATTATTGGTTACTCAAACACATCCCTATGCCCTGTGCTCGCACTTCAAAATTACATGTCTAGAAGAACCGCTCATGAGGATTTGCCTTTGTACATTTTTTCTGAAAATAAATATTTAACATCCTTGACACGTCACCTAAAAAATCTTCTTCAGGTGACGGTTATGCCAATTCACCGCATTAATACGCATAGCTTCCGCGTGGGAGCGACCAGCACCGCAGCTCAGGTTGGATTCTTACTCTGAGTAATCCAAGGACTTGGGCAATGGCGATCAGATTGTTATCGTCGGTATATTCTGACCTCATCAGCATATCAGCAGGCAGCTGCCTCTCGCTTGGCTCACAATCGGTCTCTCCAATAACAGTTTCTTGTGAACTCATTGTGCCAAGTTCATTTGGATGTGTTTTCTGATGGATTATACTGCCCTGCTATCTTATGGATGTATTAACTGTCGCATACCTCAAGTACATTGCTTTTCATTCCTCTGGTATACATGCATACTGTAAAACAGAATGACTCTTTGACACATGTACATGTAAGACACATGCTCTGGTTGTTACATCATATATACCAGTGTATTTTTAGTGGATTTGCTGTGCCGTTTTACTACGTTAGCTAGTTCTTACCCTTTCACCGCATTGTATCAATTACTGATCCGAACGATGTGACTGCGCTATATTGACTATACTGAACATGACCATTTCTCACATTTTCGTCATGAACTCATGATCTCTGTACCTGATCAGTTCTCTTAGTTTGCTAGTTCCGGAATTGTATTCGGATTTACTATCGCACATTAACTGTTTCTGCGGTCGTTGTGGTACAATTGTCGCAAGGGATGAGGGGGCAAATTTGGGGAACCTATTTTGGGGGCGCCGCGGTTGCGTGTACACTTGTCCTGACTCTGAAGGATTCCTCTGCGACTCTGATGGTCACGTCACGTGTGAGGTGTGGGATACATCCATGTCGTACACATATCATATGACTATCGCTGCCCCCCCTTGCTCTGGCTCTGTCGGGCCAAATCGTAAAAGTCCTTTGGTTACGTCAGTCAGTGAGGTATGCCCTGCCGGCGTCCACCCATTCATGGCATAACCTTTGTTACTTTCTTCATTTATTTACGCTAGTCATTGCCCATCTTAGTTATGAATTAAATGATAGTTAATAAATGTGTTAACTTTGCTTAATTCAGAACACTCACACTATGTAAGTTCAGTGGTTTTAACCTTGCTCTCTTTCATAGCATTTTGTATTGCCTGTCCACTTCGAGGTCAGTGCAAACTAATAAATCATGCAGATGTCCAGCTACTTCCTCTCAAATTTAATTGGTTGACCTTAAGCTGGCCTTATGGCCATGTGTTTACTATCTGCTATGTTAAAGCTCTTTCCACACTAAGGAGATGTCATTCTCTTCTCTCAGCTTTGCTCAGTTCAGTCCTTCATCTCGTTTCATGCCCATGGCCACCCACCCGCATTCCATTCATTGCTGGATAACTCACTGTCCCATTTTCCATATCAGCAATAAACGGGGGCGCCGCGGTTGCTTGTACACTTGCCCTGACTCTGAAGGATTCCTCTGCGGCTCTGATGGTCACGTCACGTGTTAGGTGTGGGATACATCCATGTCGTACACATATCATACGACTATCGCTGTCTCCCTTGCTCTGGCTCTGTCAGGCCAAATCGCAAAGTCGTTTGGTTACGCCAGTCAGTGAGGTATGCCCTGCCGGCGTCCACCCATCCATGGCATAACCTTTGTTACTTTCTTCATTTATTTACGCTAGTCAATGCCCATCTTAGTTATGAATTAAATACTGTTAAACAAGACTGGTCCATTTACCAAGTCATTTAACTTTCAGCGAGATGCATTGAATGAATGAATGAAATTTTATTCACCAATTATAAAAAAATTAATATGTACATATCTTAATTATAATGCTTCATTATGGCGGGAATAAACCCCGGTAGGCTTGCTCTATCCAGTAAGAAATAACTATGGTCACGATACTGGAAGACAACTGGTGACAGTGGAATATACTATAAGCAGTGGAATAACGCGGGAATAAACCCCGGTAGGCTTGCTCTATCCAGTAAGAAATAACTATGGTCACGATACTGGAAGACAACTGGTGACAGTGGAATATACTATAAGCAGTGGAATAACTAACAAACGAAATTCGAAATTCACCTACATACAATCATCTAGTCCGTCATTCAATATTCATCTGTCGTCCATATACAAGTTTCGCGTCCATAATGCGAAGACCTAATTCAATTAACAACATTGGCATCAAAAATTAATTCGATCGAATTCATACACAGATACAAATATCACATTTATACATCTGTGTTATTTTTTTTGTAGTTGTGAGTTCCCGGGCGGAAACTCACGAGAACGGCATCTAACCAGAAGCCAAAGACGACCGATTGAACGCGGTGTGGAATCGAACCCGAGTTGCTTTGATGAGCGCCTGAGACGTTAACACAGGACTATATAAGATACTGAAGCTAAAAAACTCTATAAAAATTGCCCAGAATCGTTAGTGGTTTCTTAACATATATCTCCGGATCCGTAAAGGGTTAGCTGAGTATCGTCCACATCTTGGCCGACTCTGTCTTCCACGTGACCCACCATTAACGGGGGGAGTATTGATTCGCAAAGATAAACATATAAAACGTATGATGTCGTTGTAACATCCTCCTCTTCCTAATCTAATCGAAACTCCAAAAACGAGGGATTCCATTTTCAGCAGGAAGTCATCATCCATGAAGAAGAGAAGCGGTCAGCAATTGTCAATGATACCGGCAAGACATCATCATGTTCCTATCGTCACATCTGTGTTCGGTTTATTAATAATCCTTAGTGATAAATGATATACCGGTACTCACAATATTTCGCCGATAAACTTCTAGCAAACATAATCAAAAGTCTTATCTTAGTCCGCAATAAAATTAGTCTAGGAATGGCATTCTCTTGAGTAATCAACATTGAATCCTAGACAAGTCGAATCATGGCTCTATGTATGCCACTTTCCTCTCGATCGTCGCCCATTAGGGTTAAGGGTCTCCAATTCTCCAAATGATTTCTGGGTTTCCCTTGCTATGAATTATAAGATATGATATCATGGCCTGCGCTAGTAGAGAATTCTCCGTTTGTATACCCCGAGTACATATAGCGCGCTTAAAAGGATTGCCATATACCATTCCAAACGCGTTTTACAATTCTACCGGAAATGCACTGTGATCATGTTTTTTTTGTCCTCCTGCTGTTCTAATTCTTCTGTACTCAATCTAGAAGTCTTTCGCCCATCATGTATTTTACATAATCATGGTGTTCCAATACAAGCGTCTAGTCCGTCATTCATAATTCAGCCGT
>JAVTVY010009680.1:0-48313 GCA_036873755.1 Hanleya hanleyi
GGATTCTCTGGGTAGGCTCCACTGAAACTGGTATTTTCCACACAGGCCAGGATCAATCGCTTGGGTAGTTCCCCCAGGAACAGGTTGTCTTTGTTGGCGCTCATATTTCCAGCAGACACAGAGAACACTTTGGTTTGCCCACGTCGGATAGGGTACTGGGCTGGTTTTGTTTCCAAGGCTTTCATGTGTCCCAATTGAACGGCTGGATTCGGTTTCACTTTTCGGACATACAGGACCGCGTCTTCGATGACAATCTTATAGTCAGCTACATGCGCCTCTACGTTAGTGGCCATCAAGGCGAAGGTCGGAGGCGCCCGTATCAGTCGGATTTTGATGGGAACCTTGTTCAAGAGGTATCGGTCTTGCATGAACATGTCTGCGTGCAGTCGACCGATCATATCCACCGAGACGCCGTTCGCGGTCAAAGCCTTCCGTTGGCTATATCCCGTATTGTCGTTCTCTGCGCCCATGTGCTCGGCTTTGCCCTGGTAGAATAAAGCGGCTGTCAGTTGAGATTTTTTAGCCTCTCGCCCATGCGACAACAGCGTTTCGATGTAGGCTCGATAGGGGTACGTGTTGGTCGAGTCACTGATGAGTTTGTCGCTGAGAAATATATCCACCTGTTGAAACATCGAGTGCATCCAGAGATTCGTCGGGCCCACCGTTGCTTGGTCGACGATTCTGGTGCCATCTCCACTGACGATCTTGGCTTTCACATACAAGTAGGTATGGGCTAAATCCACATAGGTCGTATCCGCATTACTGATGGTGAACTCGATGGGTCCTGTTGCGTTGATGCTGGACAGCGGGAGATGCTCCACCCATAATCCTTGTTCGGCACTGGTCTGTGTGGGCGGCACGGTCCACAAATCAAATTCACTGTTGGTGGAGGGGCAGGACTCGGCGTGGATCAAGGACATGTTTTAAGAAAAGATATCCCGGGTCTTCTTCGATGTGCGTCGTCGCTGGGTCGGTCGTCGACTGGTGCGTGGTCTCGGTGGGGCAGCTCTTTTATTCCCTACGGTGCGTCGTGCTTTGGCCACCAAGACGCCTCCCGCTTCTTTGGCCCGCCGTTTCAAGGCTTCTTTGGGTGCCGTACCCCCAATACATCACCGGCCACTTCCAGTCCACTGCGTACCGCTTGTTTGCCGATTGCTTTCACCCCACGCGTCACCAAGGGCAGGAACGTTTTGACGATGCTCCCGAGTATGTTCCCCAGTCCATGTCCACGTTGCATGCGTGCACCACTAAACACCGGAAAGCCACCCCCGGCCTGTTGGGCATAATAGTCCATATAGCTGCGTGCATCGCACTCGTAAGCCACCTTCATTATACAAAGTGGGGAGCACGTGCTTGTCGAAAATGAAGTGTCACCACCACTTTTCCGCGTTCGAATGCCACCGGTCGTCCCGTGTCATCTCTTATATCCACCGTGATCGTGTTGATGTGGGTTTGTCGTACAGGCAGGTAGAGCATGTGGGTGAAACTGTGGGTGACTTGATCGCCATACTTATTTTTAATGGGCACCACCCGTAACAGAGGTGTGTTGATATCGCCCACGATGTGGTTGTCCACCACGTCCGAGTAGACGTAGAGTCCGTACATACCCGACTTCATATCCATCGGGATCTCGCCTTGGTGTTCGGTGGGACCAGCGAACGTCTGTAGATCGAAACCCAGCATTTGCTGTAGCATAGGACTCAGTACGACACTCGCGTTGGCGGTGACGATAAGCTCTGCCTTGTCGTTGTGTGCGTTGTAATCGAAGTTCACGTGATTCTTGAAGGGATAGGCTTTGATGGGTCTTGAAGTATTTGTGACCTCCCGTAGAGCCTTATAATGCAACAGTCTTGACAGCCCACCCATGAACTCCTTGGGAGTATCGTATTGGCCTTCAGGGAGAGTGAGTCGGGTGTCTTTTCCTTCGTAGGTCACCTCGTACCACACTTCATTGGCTCGCACGTTGTACCACGAGTAAGGGTACTGAATATCCACCAGTCCACATTCCCACCGGCCAGGTAAATGCAACGGTTGTGGTAATTGAGTCACATACTTGGCCACGGTGTTGTCAGGAAACACATCCAGCGAACTGTTACTGGGTAGGGTGAGGTAAAACATGGCGACTGAGCTGTCCTGCTGCTGCACCGGGTTTTAATAGGTGTTCCAGACCTTGGTGGTTGTGTCCGGCGTCGTGTTCGTCGCGTTGACTTGCTACGTGTCACGGCTCTGGAGATGTGCGGTGTCCTGATCAAGGGTGGTTTTTTAAAGGTCTGAAAAGAAGGTGCCCGTTGTGGTGGTGGAGTTTTGGGGGGTGACTCCGGTTCCCATTCGGATTCCCAAGGTTGTGGAATCTGTCGTGGTGCACGACTCGGCGATTGCTGGGTTTGCTGCATAAAGGCCCAGCGGTGGGGGTTCCCCACCAATTCCTGTGGTACATGCATGTCTTTCAAGCCTTGAGCGAAGACCTCCCATCCTCGAGGATCCGTGTGCGATCTGCGTTGACGCATCAGGTCATTCACTAAATCCGTCATGTGGGTGCCAGGGACCACCTGATTCTGTACCAGGAGTTCGCCTTTATCATTCCAAGTCATGTTAGGATTCTGTTTCATCCGTTGTAATACCAGGCCAGCTTGTTTCTTGAACGAGGCAGGTACACTCTTCAGCACTTCGTCTTCCACCCACTGTGGGGCTGTGGGGGCTACCCCTGGTAATGGCGGCTGTTGGAGCGGTGCTGAGGTCGGCGGTCTGTCACGTGGTGGTGGTGGTGGTGGTGGTGGTGGTGGGGTAGAGAGGGTTTTGTATTGGTCCATGAACGTCATGTACCGTTGAAGCGTCTCATTGTACCGTTGTACTTTCTCACTGTCGCTTAACCCCGGTCTCTGTAAGATCTGTTGCATCTCTCCATCGAGGGTGTTTATGGTCTTCACCGTAGGTGGCACAGGGTAGGGTGATTGGAGGTTTTGAAGCAACCGAGGTTCGACGAGGACCATTTTTTCGTGTGGTTCATTGTCGGCCGAAGAGTCCACCCAATACTGGACCCAACACGGAAGCGGCCAACGGTGCTAAGATGGCCCCGAGAAAGCCGCCTTTCTGTAACACCTTTTTCTTTTGTGTTTGTGGGACCCGCTTATGGACTAGGGTTCGTAGACCTGTCTTATGCTTGGCCAACTTGGTCTTCTGAGCCGGAGTCAGTGGTACGTTGCCTTTTAACAGATTGTACCCGATCTCGCACAGACAGCGTACAAGGTCAGGGTCCGCACCGCGTACAATGGTTCGGACTAACTCGGGTGGGGCCGTCTTCAATACACGGAGCGTGGGAGCGTGCTTCCGTACTCGCGCAGACATCATGTACAACTAATGCTAGAACCCACAACTCTGCTCTTTTTATCTACTTCAGAGACAAAAAATCAACCCTGCTGTGGTATTCATTCTTTTTATTATCCCCATCATCAAAACACACACACACCCCCCAGCTGGGGGAGCCACTGTGGGTGTGTTTACATTATTTTTGCAAGTACACGTGGTGGGTCTCTCCGGGAAAGATGCCGGTCCGTAGTCGAAGGTGGTCGGGGGTGGCTTGCTTGAGGTCGAAGAGCATATACCCGTGCTGAGGGGTTGTGGCATCTTTAAAGGCTTCCAACGCAAACGGTGTGCGGCCGGGATATATCTGTCTCGCCAGGTGCAGCAGTTGAGTGGTATCTCTCGGGTTTTTGAAGACCACCAGGTAGTGGGCATTTAAGCTGATGTTCCGATGTTCTTTGTTTTTACTGAACAGATTCTGCACAATGTAGATGATGCTGAGCCGTCGATGTTGGCTGCCTTTGGTAAAGAGTTGGGTGACCCGCGCATCCGTCTCCGCCATGAGATCATCCAGAACCACCAAGGTGTCGGGTTCCAAATCGGCCAGGTTAGGTAGGCCTTCCACGAACGTGATGTGGGGCATTGCTGCATACGCTTCCTGCCATTCTCCGTAACACCACACGACTCTGGCAATGGGTGGAGTGATCATGCTGTCGGCGTGTTCGAGGAGCTTCCGGACGAAGTGCGTTTTGCCGGAACCCGTCGGTCCTGCGATGAGACACGTGAAGGGATGCTGCCAACGGGATCCATGGTTCGAGGTGTATCCGCTGTCGTGGTAACCCGCTCTTGTAAATTTGGTACGAGTGAACTGGAGTGGTGGTGGGTACAACGTCGGTCGTCGTTGTCTGTTCACGTTCAGGGATGATGATGGTGGTGATGGGTACAACGTGGGTCGTCGTTGTCGGTTCACTGTGAGGGATGAAATCCGGTGGGTCTTGAGACGTAGTAGGTGTACTTGGTGTAAGTGTAGAGCTTACACTCGACGTGGCTTGTACACGGGGTGTGGTGGTGACTGGGCTCGATACGACTGGTGCTCTCTGTAGACCCGTTTCACTGATGGCTGGTGTTCTCGGTTGGTTAAGTAACGTACTGACATAGGCTACGTCGTAAAACACACCTGCGTACAACACACTCAGCAGGGTTAGCACTATCACCCCAAAGCCTACTTGCGCTTTGCGCGTTTTGGAAGACGCTGTGTTCAGAGACGGTTGCACCGTGTTCATGGTCGGACGTGGAATGTAGGAGGACGGCAGTGGTGTCTGGTTTTATAGCCGTTTCACCTGGTTGGCAGCGACCCAGGAATTGAAGGAACTGGGCCAGCCTTGCCATTTCACGAAATGAAACAGTTTGCCACGTCGACGTTCCGTTTTCAAAATCTGCTCCACCGTGTAGTAGTCTTGCTGTGTTTTTACGACAGGCTGTAATTCTGTCTCGTAAAACGTCCCTAGCAACGGTTCCCCTTGAAGATCTTCCAGTTCATAGACTCGCCGCTGTCAGGGTAGGCGCCGTTTAATCAGGAAGTGCTCATCGCTCCAGTTGGGCAAGTAACTTTTCTCGAACTTGCCCTTGACTTTACTGATCCGTACAGGGTCCCCGACCTTGAACATCGCCTTCGGTGCTCGTTGCGATGGCATGGGGTACAAGACACGCCGGACTTGGGCTTCATTGCGTTGGGTCACGGTAATGGGGCCTCTCTCTATACTTCGATGATAGGCTCGATTGTAACCCTTCACCAGTTTCGGGAGAACATCGATGTACCGCCTTGTATTCTTATAGGTGAAATATTTACACATGCGGCCTTTGAATGTCCTGTTGAACCTTTCCACCACGGAAGCCTTGGTCTCGTTGAACGTATGGAAGAAAAACACCTTCTGGGCTTTCAGAAACTGTTGGAACGGTCTGTTGAGGAATTCCGTGCCTTCGTCGGTTTGCAAATACAAAGGTTTGCGCCCGGTCTTGAAGATGTCTTTGAACGCCGCTATGAGATTCGCCCCCGTTTTCGTCTGGATGGGTACCACCCACGCATACTTGGATAGAATATCGATGCACGTCAAGATATACCGATTCCCATCGTTGTGTTTGGCAAAGGCGCTCATATCGACCAAATCCGCTTGCCACTGGGCATCTATTCCTTCCACGATGACCCGGTTCCGTAGAAAATGGCGACGGACAGCTCGATGTAAGGTATAGGTGTCTTGTTTTCTTAACCAATCTCGGACTTGGGCACGTTGTATCCCCTGGGGTTTGGCGGCTCGATAGAGAGCCGACAAGGCACTATAGGCCGCCGGACTGTCGGGACTGTAGTATAAGTTATCCAACACCTTCTCCCAGCGCTTCATGGTGACAAAATGATGATGGACCCTGGCTCTATCGTTTATTTATAACGGGTGTATCTTGGGCCGGAGTTTCGTTCTGATTTTCTTCGTGGGCTTCGACAGTGGCCATGGTAAATGACCAGTTCAACTCGTCTGATGACCGCTTGATAAGCACTTCATCCACATCTACCACGGCATCTTCCAATGCAGACCATAGATCAGGGTGAAGGGTAAAATGGACTGTACCCCCATCTAGCCGAGCCAATTGAGCAAAGAAGGGGCCGCGTCGGATGTACACATCGTGACACAAGTGGATGAGGTCGCCGTCCAGTTCACCAGACAACAACCGTTTGAATTTGGTCCAGCCCTCCCGGGACAGACGAATGTGAGCCGGGCACGGTTGTGTAGGGTCCGCATCACAGACGTCTCCCACCTCCTCCATGATATCGACCTTATCCGCATACACGTGCAGGAAAACCTCGGGGTCAAGCTGAAATACGCCAGTACTATATGCTCCGTCATGGTCAGTACGTGAATGGTACCAGATTTCACTGTCTCTCGTATTTATAGGGAGAACCCCGTGAGATCAAAAGGATCAGGTGGTCATGTCATTGGGCTGACTGAGTCTAGCCGGGTAATCAATGGCATCGTCGTCGGGTTCATGTAGTTGTTCATGGGGTTCAGCCAGCGCGTCCTCAATAGCACGAGCCCACGCCAACTGGTCTGATGATCGCTCGTCCGGTGTAAACAGCTGGTCCACAATAGGCACCACTTTCTCCAAGGCTGACCACAGATCGGGGTTTAGGGTGAAGCCTCGCGTAGGGTCTTGCTAGCGGCCCAGGCGTAGGAAGAGGGAGGTACGGTATACGTAGATGGCATTGTCTATGTGGATGAGGTTTCCGTCGAGCTCGCCGCTCAACACCCGTTTAAATTTTGTCCAGCCGTCACGAGGTAGTGTCACCGTATTCGATACGGTCTCAGCGGGCGCCCAGCAAATAGCTCCACGGTCTTCCACCAGGGTGACTTTATCTTCATAGACGTGTAACCCCACCTGGGGTGTAAGGGGCAGGATGGCTCGTAGGACGGATGACATGCTTGCTGTAAATGTCGAACGGTGAATGACACACACTCTGTCTGACCCTGGTATTTATAGTGTCAATACCACAGCGCCAGGGTCAATAGGGCACAGACTAGTATGAGGCCAACCAGCCGGTGCTGGTTGCGGCGTGAGCGCTCGTGGTCCATAGCCCGAGCATCAAGGATGGCTGTCATAGTCCAGTAGTGGTGAGTGATGGCACGCCTCTCCATCGAGTGCACTCTGTGGAGGACCGCTTCTGTGAACTCGTTCAGGATCTGGCGTCGCTCCTCGTTGTCGTCGCCATCTGCAAACATGGACCGGACCACTGCTCGGTAACCCGTGAATGAATTCACCACGGTGGCATACTGTAAAATGCGAGTCGCATGGGGCTGGGTCTCCGCCATGGCTCTGCAACCGTAGAAATGAAGGTGTAGGATCCAGAGGGACGTGTTTTATAGACCAGGTCACACATGCGCGCCTAGACGTCGGGTGTAGTCCGTGATACGTACTATTCTGGTGGGTTAGTCCAAAAGAATGATATTCCTACCGCACACCCAACCCATCAGATGCCCCTTCACCTAGGCTTCACTTGGATACCTCACTCGACCCCATTGCACCATTAGGGACTCCCCTACATCCCAAAACGGCTATGCGCATGCGCAGAATGCCGATAGTTCAACCCCACTAGTCCAGTCAGATGCCCCTTCACCTAGGCTTCACTTTGATACCTCACTCGACCCCACTGGACCAGTAGTAACTCCCCTAGCTCCAACACGGCTATTTCCATACCCTTGGGCCACCGCAATATTTCCAGACCCTTGGGCCACCGCGCATGCGCAGAATGACGCTAGTTCAAACCCACTAGTCCAGTCAGATGCCCCTCACCTAGGCTTCACTTTGATACCTCACTCGACCCCACTGGACCAGTAGTAACTCCCCTAGCTCCAACACGGCTATTTCCATACCCTTGGGCCACCGCGCATGCGCAGAATGACGCTAGTTCAACCCCACACCCACCCCATCAGATGCCCCTTCACCTAAGCTTCACATGGATACCTCACTCGACCCCATTGGACCAGTAGTAACTCCCCTAGCTCCAACACGGCTATTTTCATTCCCTTAGGCTACACGAGTTGTCTCCCTTGCGTCAATGTGTGCAGATGGCGCTACTGTCGACGCCGTGATATGGAAAGGGCATCCCCACACCATCCTGGAGCCGCCATTTTGTTTGTTGTTTTCTTGCGGAGATACACGGGACAATAAACACTCGACCCTAGGGTGGTACAGATGCTAGACTGATCCTATTAACATGGTACACCACCTATAGATTATGTTTATTACTAGGACGTCAGCGAAATACTAGTACCCATCCTCCGCATGGCATTTATTCTGTGAAAACACCCATGACATGACTGAAAAGAGCCTCACTCGCCCCAATCGGACCATGCAGCGTATTTGTAGTCTAGGGACTACTTTTCCTCCGCGGAAGCTTTCTTCCGCGACCGCATCACCGCCAGACCGCATCACCGCGGTGGAATACAAAGGTCAAAGGTTGCCAGACCTATAGTGGTCAACACTTGGCACCCAGCCAATGCTGATGCAATCCAGAACATGTCAGTACATGCCTTGATCACGTGATCGCCAGATGACCTTGAGACCCCTTAAATTTTACCCGGGGGAACAAATATCAGCCGCCATCTTAAACCCACCACCCACCACCACCACAGCCGCCATCTTAAACCCACCACCCACCACCACCACAGCCGCCATCTTAAACCCACCACCCACCACCACCACAGCCGCCATCTTAAACCCACCACCCACCACCACCACAGCCGCCATCTTAAACCCACCACCCACCACCCCCACAGCCGCCATCTTAAACCCACCACCCACCACCACCACAGCCGCCATCTTAAACCCACCACCCACCACCACCACACCCCATGTGACACAATACGCGCTTCTGATTGGCTGGCGCGTGACGTCACAGAGGTCATATGCAAATTTCTGAGGTCAATACGACTCCATTTACGCTTTGTATACTACTGAGGTATTATGCAGACTTGAAAAGTAATCGAAATGTTCGATAAACATTTATTTTACTATATATGATGTCACTTCCGGCGATGTGTGCGAAGGCCCCGAATCCGGTCCAAAATCTGACTGGTGGCTGGGGTACTATTAGACCCCCAGCGAGATGGTTGTATTGGTGGCAGGGATGGTAATGGAGCCTGCGAAATGGAGCATGCGCTGTGGGGAGGTTGGTAACACTGATCCTAAACATCTGATTATTCTAAAATTCCTCTACGACTGTTTGTGAAAAACAAATTTCTGGGTCTGTCTAGCTTCTCACAGATTGCAAACAGTGATGAGAAAATATACAGGATTACGATTTGGTAGACAACGTTTGTACTTAGCTAAGTTTCATAGCGTCTCCCTTTCCTCAACGCTATGCCGACGACAAATACATTTCCCTGTTGGCAACTCGAACATCTCCATGGCGCACTTTTATAACCTTTTCGCTCTATTGGACCTTCATTAACTTGCGAAAATGGGCCGCCATGAATAAAAATACAGAAATGGCACACTAAATGGCCCTTCGCCGGTCATATATTAATTACCGACGTTAAAATTATCCCTATGGAGCCTCAAAATCACCTGAAATCGAGGGTCAAGAAGATGGGCATTTCCGTCATAATAGACCCCGTGTATACAGGGGATGATGATCACAACATCGATTATGGTATTTTTATTCATGGCGGCCCATTTTCTCAAGTTAATGAAGGTCCAATAGGGCGCAAAGGTAATAATAAGTGCGCCATGGAGATGTTCGAGTTACCAACAGGGAAATGTCGAGTTACCAACAGGGAAATGTATTTGTCGTCGGCATAGCGTTGAGGGAAGGGAGACGCTATGAATCTTAGCTAGTTTGTAGTATACTTGCGATTCCTTTTCGTGTAATTATTACAACGCGAGCAGGGTTCACACCCTACAGATCAAATAATTTCCATATGCACAAATTTCAGCACGAGACAGCTAGGAATTAACAAGTATTGAAACGTGATAAAATGATATAGCTTTCAAGTACAAAGAACAGAACCTGAAATGTATTTCCATGACAACAGAAGAATAAATATATAACATTGTAGTATTTTCCTCTTGTTATATAATTTGTTTCTGGTTGCTTTCAACATCCGTGATATTATATCATATATTAGTTTACTGAGATTGACTCTTTACACACCCGGCTATTAAGCAAACAATTGCGTGCAAGCTCGAAAGAATACATATCGCGTACTGTGTGTACGTTTCCATCAGTTTATTTGTGGTTTTCATATATAATAGGAGCTACGGGATCACGTGATAGAAATTCAATATTCACACAAACAGACACACTCTTCCATATCTGATCCATTCCAGTCCAGGTAATACCAGTCTAAGCAGTGTTTTTTTGGCATATTTGGAGACTACAGCAAAGATCGAGTCGCCTCCAGACATTAGTGAGCACCTACTGAACAGTAAAACACTGCTTCGGAGAAAAAGACAACTGTTAAAATGGGAATGTTAAATATGTCCGACATGGTATATTCTCAGAATTTCACAGGGTCGGTATCGAACAACACGAACGTTACGACTGCAGAATCACAGATAGTAACCACGTCATGTATTGGCCTGCATGGGGCTCGGGTTGACTGGCTGGTGCCGGAATGGGTTGCCGCTTACTGGATTAACGAGACTTTCCGCTGGATCCTGCCGATAATTGGGATTACGGGAAATATATTGTCTATCTGTACTATATTACGAATGCCACCTGTCAGTTCACCATCGCTCTTTGTCGTATTTCTCGCCATCATGGATTCCGTGTGTCTAGCAGTGAAACTAGTCTATCGACAAGTTACCGAGAGCAATGTCGGACTCGGGGACATCGGCTGTAAGATAATGATTTATCTTCTCAATATCTCCATTATAACACCTAACTGGTTGGTGGTGGTCATGACCGTAGAGAGACTGATTGCTGTCTGGTTCCCTCTACGTGTGTCCCAGATCAGCACAAAGAGGAGAGCATACATTGCGTTTGGGTTTCTGCTCCTCTTTTGCCTATGTCTGAATATTATCTATCTGGTATTCTATCACGAAGCAGGGGATGGCGTCAGCGGTTTTCCCTGTGATATGTTACCAGAATACGAGGGCTATTTCGTAGATGTGTTTCAATGGGTTGATGCCGCTTTCTACTTCCTCATGCCTTGTGTCTGCCTCTTTCTACTCAACACTTTGATCATCATAGGTACATGTATGTCCACGTCGGCACAGAAAAAGATGACACAGACGAACGCCCAAACTGGCGGGAAACAGCAGAAGATGACACAGATGAACGCCCAAACTGGCGGGAAACAGCAGAAGATGACACAGACGAACGCCCAAACTGGTGGGAAACAGCAGAAGATGACACAGAAGAACGCCCAAACTGGCGGAAAACAGCAGAAGATGACACAGAAGAACGCCCGAACTGGCGGGAAACAGCAGAAGATGACACAGCCGAACGCACAAACAGGCGGGAAACAGCAGAAGATGACATAGACGAACGCCCACACTGGCGGGAAACAGCAGAAGATGACACAGACGAACGCTCAAACTGGCGGGAAACAGCAGAATATGACACAGAAGAACGCTCAAACTGGCGGGAAACAGCAGAATATGACACAGAAGAACGCCCAAACTGGCGGGAAACAGCAGAAGCAGATAACTATCATGCTGGTCACTGTCTCAGTTGTATTCATGTTTACTATGATGCCAAGCTGTGTCGTCTTTCTGGCGAAGAGTAACTGGGTGGTAACCACCAGCAAAGATTGTGCTGTAAGAACTCTGACTGAACGAATCTCCGTGTTGTTAGTCGATTGTAACAACGCCGTGAACTTTTTCCTGTACTTCCTTAGCGGCAGACGGTTCCGACTGAAGCTCCTGAAGTTGCTTCGATGCCGTTCTCGCCATGCAGCTGTGTAAGTATACGCTCTTTAACCGACATTAACCACATCAACAGAAAATGTTCGCGTAGATAAAGCAGTAGCATATGATGTTGGTGGGAACCTAAGAAAGGCGTCAAGTGACACCACGGGCTGAGATCCTGACATCACGAACCCAACGATATTGCAAGAACCAGGAGTGATTTTCGGATGTTATGGGGTTAATGTATACAAGTTTTTATTGTGGCTGTTCATGCGGATGGTGTAATCACACGGTCCCTAGCTCCGGCTTGCGTGGAATTAGACACATACACAAGCAATCTGGACAGGTCTAACATATTATAAAGAAGTAGTGTGTTGCTATGCTTTTTGCACACGCCCCTGTATACATACATTGATTAGGGGAGATAACTGTGGATAACTATGGATATTATTACCAAAACCAGCGAAGATCTGGGGATTCAAGAAAGAAAATGAATTTCAAAGAGAACGAAAATAAGATATGATGGGCTGGTTATCACTGATAAAATAATGTACCTACTTACTCCGATCAATCCTTCTTTTCTAACTTACAGATGAAAACAATGCTAGATCAATAATCCACCATGTAAAAATAGGTACAACACAGAATTGAAAAGTGATCAGAACGTTTTCCGAAAAGTGCTTTTCATTATGATTTCACTTCCGTCTGTGTGTCACTATGTCTGGAATCCTGTTCGAAAATCTGACTGATCAGTGGAGGCTGTGGGATTATGCCCCAGTTGGGTGATTGGGTTCAACCACCTCGCTGGGGTCTAATAACACCCCAGCCACCGGTCAGATTTTTGGACCGGATTCGGGGCCTTCGCGCACATCGCCGGAAGTGACATCATATATAGTAAAATAGATGTTTAACGAAAATTTTGATTACTTTTCAAGTCTGCATAATACCTCCGTTGACCTAGCGTTAAAAGAATTATCTGGAGATAATTTTCCCTGTTTATCTGGACAGAGCATATGAAAAGTAGTTCGCTCATGTGCAACACTAAAGGAGTTGTTCGGCCGGATTCAAACTGAACCGTGCGTTGTTTGGTCATAGCAACGTAGTAAAGGTCAACTTCCGCTGTTGGTGACAGGGATGGTAATGGAGCCTGCGAAATGGAGCATGCGCTGTGGGGAGGTTGGATTGGGTTGTGAACTTGGCCGCACTACTTTTTATGTAAATATTCTATATAATGGAGCAATACTGTTGTGAAACATTCTGAAGCTCCCGATTGTCAGTTAACAGCCCCAATGGGCGAATGTAAAAGTAACGGAATATTAACTAGCAATGATTTATCAACATCGTCGAATCATATAACACCTCTGTTGCAGGAGAGGACGTGGTTCAGTGATGCTTTCTCGTGAATATTTAATTTTCGCGATCTGACAGCCTCACTATATATGAATTTCGTTAGGCATCAGCCACCATACCATCCTACACTTAAAACTGTGACACAATTTACCTCTATTTCAAGGATTATGAATGTATGCAATAATTTTCGACTTTAAATTTAGATTCAGTTAAGAAATCTACTATGATAGCTTTTTATCTTGGTATGCTAAGTTCTTAAATTTACTATTAAATGTAAACAACTTAACCCTACCTGGCCTGGGGGGACACTTTCCACCCCCTCCCTGAGTTGGTTTTTTGTTCCTCTCTCCGCAACGACAAAAAATTGAGAGCTGAAACTCCGTGACTTTGTAGATTATCATATTAGGGTCATTTTTAGCCTATTTGCATGACCCCAGAACAGAGGATCATCGGTAAAATCACCTACCACAGTAAACACAACACAGTGGTTATACCTTCTGTAAGAGGTGATAGGCTCTGGCTCGCAGCGAGGCCGGGACCGAATCGTCGAGTTGCCGCAACTCACGGGCGCGCTGTCCTTTCTTACGGAAGTCTTCCACATCACCTCGCAGGGCGGGAATCCTCCCCTTTTTTAGCGTCCGATCGACTCTCTTTCGAAACTCGGCGGCGCGGGCCTCGGCAATCGCCCTAATGAGCCCGGTTTTGTTGCCCTTGGAAGGCAAACCATATTGCTCTGCTAATACGCGTAGCTCTTTGATTGTCTTCATCATCAGGGTATACTCCACGTTAAAGTATGGGTATACACAACGTTAGAGTTATGTCTAAATGGAATTCACATGGGATCAATCTTGGCCAGGCGTCGAAACTCGGCCTGAAAGACCCTTTGTTTCTGCTGCCAGGCCTTAACCATTTCGTTAACATATCCGCAGCCTCGGCACAGTGAGAGGCGGTTTAAAACACCTACCCCGCACCTGAGGCAGGGCTTTGTGCCACTGCCCCTCCGGAGCCGAGCAAGGTGGACCTTACAGTGATCCCCCAGGCAACTCCGACCACAGAGCTCCGTGGAGCTCAATGTAAGCCACTGGCATGTGTGTTTACCCTTCATCGTAACTCTGGTATATCCATCGATTCTATATGTTTAATGGGGTTGCGGCGTAGAGCCTGGGCCGGCAAGGGTGGTGGGCCGTCCCGGGGCTCTACAGAGTATGCGCCCAGCATGCGACCGCGGCTCCGCGCCGGGCGGCCGAAGAGGCCCGCGTCGGCGTAGATTAACAATAGCCAAATGTGTTTCTACCTAGCTCCCCCCTGGCTGGCTGCCCCCCTTGTGTTGGCCCTGGGCCCCCCCCCCCCCCTCCCCCCACCGTCTGCCCCCCCCCGTGCTGGGACCCCCCCCGGTCTGCCTGCCCCCTGGCTGGGCCCCCCTTGTGTTTGCCCTGGGACCCCCCCAGTCGCCCTCCCCCCTGGCTGGCTGCCCTTTTTTTGTTGGTCCTGGGACCCGTGGTTTGCTCTGGGACCTAGTCCGGTCCCCCCCCCCCTGCTGCTGCATTTGATGGACCATGCATGGGCAGACACTGACAAATTTCATCGACGCCATTGAATAGTAAGAGTATTATTGCAGAAACCTGTCAAACAATGATATACCATCAAAGGCCTCCATTCAAACTTTCTCAAAATCTGTGATAAATATCGTACGCTGACATCAAAATACGATCCTAGAGTTCAGGATCTCGGGCGTTATGTTATGTAACTTGTATCTAATTCAGCTTAGCCCGAAGCTAGGGTCCTTTGGAATACCATGTGTCTTATATATTTAGTGACTTCAAATGAACAGACGCAATCAAACTGTGACTGATGAATATACTCTAGAAAACACTTTATGAACGATGGCTGAATATTGAGTCTCGAGTCTGACGCCTGCTATCTATAATCTGATTGATATATAAAATCTAACATCTGCTCGGTAAGTTCCTGCCTATACTTATGTAATATTTTTTTGTTTATATTCTGCCAGTAAGCCTATGTGGGTGCATTTCCGAACAAGGTAGCACTCTTAACAAGATTAAAAGTCATCCACTCACCTATACTTCTTACCTATATTTCATTGAAATTTGTCGTCTTCAATAAAATTCTAACTAGCTGAAGGGCTATTTCTTCAAGCAGAAAGTGGTAGACATATTTGTGAGCATGAATATAGCATAATGTTTAGCACATAATACATGTGAAACATGAAACAAAATGTCTCTGTGTTTAGTTAAACACTGCTCTTGGGCTCTGGTGCTCTTGGAATATATTAGGTCCAATCAATATTGACTGGGAATATATTAGGTCCAATCAATATTGACTGGGAAATAAACGGGGAAAGCAATTATTTCAATATTGCACAATCATGATTATGTTAGACATCCTAGTATTTCAATAATTTTCAGCTACTAAATTCTTTAATAATTTACATGTGAAAATGTTCATTTTCTTCGCAGATGTAGTGTTCATGAAATTGATAATTTGCCTGTAGGCTTTCAAAAATGATCTAAATCCTGCGTCTTAGCATGACGCGTGACTAGGATAAACGCAGTGAATACACCTTTATTACAATATATTCGCGAAGTTTAATGATAACCTTGTATTAATAAATGCATATACCACGAAATGATCCCCAGTATGGATGCGAAGTATCGGAGGCAATCATAATTATGACTGCTGAATGAGGTAGTGTGACGATAAAATAAACGTTACCATGGTTACCGTGTACTTAGGAACAACTTTATCAGTATTCAAGCTGGTTGAATTGCGTGTCTCTGCAAACTGATAACAATGGCTACCGGTGTTATAATTGTCAGTGTGAAGTATGGTCCTCCACGAATGGTAGTTCGCTTACAATCTATTAACTCTATCAATTATGCAGGTAAGATTCCACATATACATGTGCAGTGTTCAATATAGATCACTATCAACTACAACATTGAAACAGCAGGAGAAAAAAATGGAAAAATTAGTCGCCAACAATCAAAACAAAATTGAAACCTTCGAACAGAGATGGCAATTTGTTCCAAAACTATTGAATGACGAAGTTAGTGCCAAAAGTATATTCAATCTGTTTGCTGTTTACTTGTGATTCTTATTAAGGCATCCAATTCTTCGGAGGGCTTATTAAGATTTTTCGGATTTTTCTTATTATTATTATTCTGCCAGATTTGTGTGGCAAATTTTCTCAGAAGCTATCAGACTGGTAAGTCTGAAACTTCAAATACTGACAGAACGGGTAGAAAACTTATGCATTCTTATAATTATTTCTGATTGGTCAATTGCTTCGGCGGTCATCTTGAATTTCATATGAAACCTCACAAATATTCTTCTTCAGAATAACCATACCGATTTTGTCGATATTTGCCATATGACACCAGTCAAGCATGCTCGTTCATATTTGATGACGAAAAGTTGACCCTAACAACAGAATGACCGCAACTGACCTACCAAAATAGATCAAATTTGAAATTAAGCGATTTTGACCGGAAAAGTGAGTAAGTATATGTTACATCACATCACGATCAAGAATATGGAAAAATTATAGGTACGGACTTGTGGGTTATTACATTTTGTTCTCCAGGAGCAACTCTTTAACAAGTGTGTATGCATTTTTCATATCTTTTCATATAGATTTTCTGCTATGGAGAAACCAAAATTGTCGGATTTATAAATAATGCTGAAAACGGCTTATCTTGAAAAGTGTTTTTGTTCAATATTACGCCAACAACGATTCGGATAATGCTTTCGAAGGTGTAATAGAGAGCAAAATGGGTAGTTCTGAGCATAGGACAAACTATACTTGGGAAAAGCTTACTGCGAGAGGCGCCATCTCCGGTGGACCAATTTCCATGCGCAACTTTCCCCATTCATGTGTCCGCCTAGACTCCAGTGGCCATTTTGTGTACCTATTTTAACGTACTGACATTTTCGGTTCGATGAAGGAGCAGTCTAGGGTGCAAGCAATGGTCAGAATTGCGGCTGAGATACCAAGGCTACGTCCGAGAATCCACCGTATTCTCGGGTCTAAACGTTAGGTATCGACGAATACTTTCCTGTAGTGTCATATGGTTGCTTTTCAGTCACCAAACGTCGTCAGTTTTTCCCACCTCTTGCATATCGCTCCAATTTCACAGTCGCTGCTAATCTAGGAAAAGTGTTTTTGAAAATCAAAACTCGATTCCGGATATTTGACTCGTTGCCAGTAGTGGAATAAAGGAGCTTGTATCTTCCACGTGGTGATCAGGCGACTGCTCATCGCACGGAATATGGCTATCGCAATTGCAGAGAAAATCTAGATATGGAAGCCATTATAACTGCTTGTAGTTCTAGTTGTATATTGATCTTAATCCACTATACAGATCCAAATTATTTGAAATGAAATTGGGACTATAAGTGACTGTCTGTGTCTGTCTTTTTGTATATGTTTACATGTCTTTGTATATTTGTATGTATGTGTTGTGGCATGTTATGGTAAAGTAAAATAATAAAAAAGCAAAAAAAAACCAATCTATTAATCCAACTAAAACTTGCTTTCCTAACACTTCCGAATTAAGAATAGTAGTCTCTCTTACGGAAGTCTCTGAGGGTCGAACCTAATTTCCTAGAATTGCCATTCCTTTCATATTGGTTGCATAGACGAAAAAGAGGGATAATAATGAAAACAAGATTTCGTAGTCAAATCCTAACTACCCCACAATCAACGGAGAGAACAAGAAACACTAGTCAGAATTTCAAGCTGAAAATGTTTATATACCAGAGTAAAGGCAAAACAGTGGTTACAACGTTTGTAACAGGTTTATCATCATATACCACAGTAAAGAGAACATAGTGCTTACAACTGCTGTAATAGGTTTATCGTCATATACCACAGTAACGACAACACAGTGGTTACAACTGCTGTAATAGGCTTATCATCATATACTACAGTAACGACAACATAGTGATTACAACTTCTGTAACAGGGTTATCATCATATACCAGTGTAAAGAGAACATAGTGATTACAACTGCTGTAATAGGGTTATCATATACCACAGTAACGACAACACAGTGGTTACAACTGCTATAACAGGCTTATCATCATATACCACAGTAACGACAACATAGTGATTACAACTTCTGTAACAGGTTTATCATCATATAACACAGTAGAGACAAGACAGTGGTTACAACTTTTGTAATAGGTCTATCATCATATACCACAGTAAAGACAGCACAGTGGTTACAACTTCTGTAACAGATTTATCATCATATACCACAGTAAAGACAACACAGTGGTTACAACTTCTGTAATAGGTTTATCATCATATACCACAGTAACGACAACACAGTGGTTACAACTGCTGTAATAGGCTTATCATCATATACCACAGTAACGACAACATAGTGATTACAACTGCTGTAATAGGTTTATCATCATATACCACAGTAACGACAACACAGTGGTTACAACTGCTGTAATAGGCTTATCATCATATACCACAGTAACGACAACACAGTGGTTACAACTGCTGTAATAGGTTTATCATCATATACCACAGTAAAGAGAACATAGTGATTACAACTGCTGTAATAGGTTTATCATCATATACCACAGTAACGACAACACAGTGGTTACAACTGCTGTAATAGGCTTATCATCATATACCACAGTAACGACAACATAGTGATTACAACTTCTGTAACAGGGTTATCATCATATACCACAGTAAAGACAACACAGTGGTTAAAACTATTGTAAGTGAGTGAGTGAGTGAATAGGGTTTAACGTCGCTTTCAACATTTTTTCAGCTATATCACGACGGGGAAGGGAAGGGAGGGGAGGGGGAGGGGCAGAGGTACCTACTTGTAACAGAGCAGATCTAATGCTGCCATTTTATAGTGCTGTTCCACTGAAATATCATGCTGTAACAGGTTCATCATCATATACCACAGTAAAGACAAAACAGTGATTACAACTTCTGTAAAATGATTATCATCATATATCACGATAAAGGCAACACAGTGGATACAACTTATCTAATATGCTTATCACGACCGGGAAGGGAAGGGAGGGGAGGGGGAGGGGCAGGGGTACCTACTTGTAACAGAGCAGATCTAATGCTGCCATTTTATAGTGCTGTTCCATTGAAATATCATGCTGTAACAGGTTTATCATCATATACCACAGTAACGACAAAACAGTGGTTACAACTTCTGTAACAGGTTTATCATCAAATACCACAGTAAAAAGAATACAGTGGTTACAACTTCTGTGACACGATTATCATCATATATCACGATAAAGGCAACACGCTGGTTACAACTTCTGTAAAATGTATAAATTATGATCACATACCACAGTAAACACAACACAGTGGTTATAACTTCTTTAAGAGGTGCATCGCCATATACCACGATAAGGCGACACAGTGGGTACACCTTCTGTAACAGGTTTATCATCATATACCACGATAAAGGCAACAAAGTGGTTACAACTTATCTAATATGCTTATCATCACATATCACAGTAAAAAGAATACAGTGTTTACAACTTCTGTGGCACGATTATCATCATATATCACGATAAAGGCAACACACTGGTTACAACTTCTGTAAAATGTATAAATTATGATCACATACCACAATAAACACAACACAGTGGTTATAACTTCTTTAAGTGGTGCATCGCCATATACCACGATAAGGCGACACAGTGGGTACAACTTCTGTAACAGGTTTATCATGATATACCACAGTAACGACAACACAGTGGTTATAACTTCTGTAAGAGGTGTATCACCATATACCACGATAAAGGCAACACAGTGGTTACAACTTCTGTAACAGGTTTATTATGATATACCACAGTAAAGACAACACAGTGGTTACAACTTCTGTAACAGGTTTATCATCATATACCACGGTAAAGACAACACAGTGTTTACAACTTCTGTAACATGATTATCATCATATATCACGATAAAGGCAACACAGTGGATACAACTTATCTAATATGCTTATCATCGCATACCACAGTAAACAGAATACAGTGGTTACAACTTCTGTAACACGATTATCATCATATATCACGATAAAGGCAACACACTGGTTACAACTTCTGTAAAATGTGTAATTTATGATCACATACCACAGTAAACACAACACAGTGGTTATAACTTCTGTAAGAGGTGTATCACCATATACCACGATAAGGCAACACAGTGGTTACAACTTCTGTAACAGATTTATCATGATATACCACAGTAAAGACAACACAGTGGTTAGAACGTCTGTAACAGATTTATCATCATATACCACGATAAAGGCAACACAGTGGTTACAACTTATCTAGTATGCTTATCATCACCTACCACAGTAAACACAACACAGTGGTTATACCTTCTGTAAGAGGTGTATCACCATATACCACGATAAAGGCACCACAGTGGTTACAACTTCTGCAACAGGATTATTATGATATACCACAGTAAAGACAACATAGTGGGTACAACTTCTATAAGAGATTGATCATCATATTCCACGACAAATGCAACACAGTGGTAACAGCTTCTGAAAATGGTATAATTTATCATCATGTACTACAGTAAAGACAACACTGTGGTTACAACTTCTGTAACAGAGTTATCATCATATACCACGATAAAGGCAACACAGTGGTAACAGCTTCTGAAAATGGTATAATTTATCATCATGTACTGCAATAAACACAACACAGAGGTTACAACCCCTGTAACATGTTTATCATCATATACCACGATACAGGCAACACAGTGGAAAGAGCTTCTGAAAAAGTATAATCCTTATGCGCCATTCTTCTTTCCTTGTTTTCCTTCTACCTACCAGAGAAAACGGACGATGGCTCTCGCAAACTTACTTTTTGTTCTCCTATATACCATTGACAATAATGACAAGAAGTGCCCCAAACATAATCTAGATGGATATAATTGCATTATAGAATCGCTTTTGTGTCCATTTCACCAACGAGCTATGGGGATAGCTTACCTAGAGACAATCCAGGAGCGTATTGGTAATGGATCGATCCAGTTCAGATGATAATAGTATATCCACAATTCGGACGGATCCATTGTTCCCGCTATTATTCCATTATTTCTCTGAGACATTATCTCAAATATAAACTGCTTCATTAGGAAGTAAACACTTTTCTCATATTTATAATTTTATCACCTAATTTAAATGGACTCCCACATTGTGATTGTTCAGTGACGACGTTCTCACAACAAGCTTCAACAAACAGCACAGAGGGATATTCCCCCGTTAACAACATGTATTAGGTTATGTTCCATTCGACAATAACATATCAGCAGCGTCACATTGCTCGAATGTTAAATAGACAATCGTCATAGGCTATATTTATATAAAGAGTGAAGAAAAGATATTCTCGTACTATTTGACCATGTTGACGTATTGACGAGGATGACATGGAAGGTACTTAAATCCAAGTGTCGAATATAATTCATAGCGTAGAGCTGGATGTACACAAGCAAAGGTGACGACTTTAAGTTGGTCTAATAAAATTGCTATCAGGGGATTCAAGCAGATTTGAGATAAAAACATTACAATACCATGCATGTTGACCAAATTGGGATTTTGCTTTTGAAAATATGAATTTTGCCTTCAAATAACAGGCCCTAGAGGGCACAATATTGAAGCCTAATTGCAAGCGAGACATGGCAGTGACCTCCAATTAAATTTTTGCTTCACTCATATCTCTCTTTGACCTCAAGCCCGGTGACGAAGAAATATTCGTACCTGCTCTCGCCGAGCTGAAAGGGATATTGCCTTGTTTCGTCAGAACTCTCTTGTACATTCGACAGACCCGGGCGTTACAGATAAACGCCAGGAAAATAAACACACCTTGGAAAGTATTCGCCACAGCAAAGATGACAGATACGATCTGGCTGCCAAGTCGATGTGACAAGACCAAGGCAATCCATCCCATGCCCATGACCAGCGAGAGCTTCAAGTACAGAAATATGTTCTTCTTGTCATCTGATCTATTCCGTGCAATTTTAGATAATTTTGACACTGTATGAATTCCAACGACAGTACGGATAAACATAATGATATTCACGAGAAGTGTCAATGATACTGGGATATAAAAGACATACAGCAAGACGGACCTGTTAATCCAGCATATCTTTTCATGTTTAGACCCATAGTTATAGAAGCCGTCTTCGTCATCAGATTTGGTCAGATAGCCTTCAATAAGGGTAGCAGTAATCGCAACTACAGGGACACCGAAAGCGTATAAACAATACTTGAGTAAAGCATAGCTTTCATCGTGTCTCTTCGACATTTTACCTGTGCCAAATGTCTTGGCGATATCAAATGAAAGCACGTTTATCAGAAGAAAAGCAGACAACCAGAAATAGTGGAGTATCATAGCCAAAAATGCACAGAATGAATGCAGGTCGGTTCGCCAAGCAGCGCTGACAAACAACGATAAACACATTGACGGCAAGACACATCACAACCTTACCTGGAATATTGCGAAGCTCTCTGAACATTGAGTATGTTACGATCGTTATAAGTAAAGCTACTAAGGACAACCCAGATCCTATATATGATAAGAGAGATTCCCAAAAGACCACATTTGTATTGCCGTTATCATTCTGTATGACGGACTCTGTTTGATTACACACATACAATGTGTCACTTATGTTTTTATACACGGTGGCCTTGTATTTGTTATCACCGTTCTCAAAGGTGACCACACCGTTCTCGTCAACTGTATAATCACCCGGATTTAAGCCCACTGCTTGGCTACAGTTTTGCAGCGACAGAGTCTCGTTATTCCTATTGCAAATCGTAGCTGACTGACAATGCTGATTTGTAATATTGGGACCAAATCGATACTGTTCGGAAATTCTTACGTCTTTCGCATTGTAATCCTTCTCAATACTGTGCAGCCGAACGAACAGCTTATCTTCTTTTGAAGGGTATTTGTATGTGAAGTTACTGAACGTCATCACGTTACTACAGCTGAAGTTCTTGTCAGGGTTTAAGTTTGTGATGCCTACGGAGATGAATTGTATTGCTGATCCATCCTCTTTGTTGACCCACACAGCAGATGATTCCTCTGCTAGACATTGGAAGAAATCCATCAGAGAGCGTATAGTTCTCCAACTCCCACTCCTCCAGTTTAGTAGTCTACGTATCTCTTGTTTCCAATATGTCAGTGATTCAGCGTCAACATTACCATTCACTGAATCCCCCACAATTTCTGGTGGACACCAATTGTCGAAACTGCCGGGCTCTACTCTTAGAATCTGGAGACAAGACTTGTTCTTAATGCTGGAAGAATGATTGTAGTCATTTAACGATAATCGATGCATAAGTGCATTCTCCCATCCCTCCAATTCAACATTCTTGCTATCGTTCTTTTCTTGTGTGATAAGTGTGTCCCCTGTGCAAACCACGGACTCTTCTGTTCGATCTATCCACCGAAGAAAGCGCACAAGCGTGTTCTCGACTTCACTGTCCTTAGTCTCTCCATGAAAGACAACAGCATGCACTTGTATTGAAACGATCGCTGTACAGTTATCTCCACCAGATGTTGGCAATATTGAATCCAAAATACATTCACCATTCCTGATGGAGTAACCCTCTCCACATTCGATCTTTTGGCATCGCTGCAGAACAAACATGTACACTTTATCAGGTTCGCACTCGATACCGTTTGGTGGAGTCAGCATTACGGCTTTATCCTTATGCACAATCTGTGGTCTTTTTCTTGGATCCAGACTGAACAATAACGAGATAGATAAAGGCGGAGGGCCATTTATAGTGACTGGGGGTCGTTGGGGATTGAGGAGGCCACCATATTTTGGAGGACTGTCCACATACAAACAACACCACGTCGCGAACATCCGTACTACCGAATGTTGAGGCTCTGCGAAATTAGTACCGCATATATCGTTTTCGATGTCAACATCTGGAAGAATGCTTATATGGCGTTGATAACAAGAGCAAGTGTCAATTCCAGCCTTCATCTGTTGAGATGCTTGATCAAAGTCGAACGAACACATTCTCCTGAACATCGAATTGATGGTGAAGTTCGGCCAAACTTCCACCAAGCAATTATCGCGTAAAAAAACGGTATCCTCTATCAAGGTTTCCAAATTTGTCTCACTCGGACAGGTTAGTTCGGTTTGCCAAAGCTCTAATTGGTCTAGTCGTCTCCCGTGGCAGAACGCACAGTGGATGTTTTTATAACTTATTGTCTTGAACTCAATGTCATGGATCGGGGGACGATGAATAGATGTTGTGTTATTTTCGCAATTGTCTCTGGTTTCGTTATCAGTCCATAACTTTGGACAAATGGCGACCAAGTCGTATTCTCCGTAACATTTTATACAGCCTCTGTTCAATAAAACGTCAGAGATGTTTCCGTATTTCAGTGTCCACGGCATTGCACGGTCACAGGTGTTCTCGATCGCTGACGTTATATTTCCACTATCCAACATAGGTGGAGGCAGTGTATTAGTTGTGGCAACTTTACTGTAATAAATTTGCATCTCTTTCTCCAGATGTTCATCAGACATTCTCAAGCAATGATGGAAATAATCAAAGCAGCAATCGCCGTACAGCAAACAGGCCTTGTCACATTTACATTCCCGCCGTCTTGTTCTTTGTCCGCACTTCCCGGAACAACTCTCAATATCCGTACAATTGTTTCGACCAGCACTATGGAGATCTGCGAAGACAGCTGTCTTGTTGTCCATAGAGCTGTGGGAACACACTGAAATCCAATAATATATTCATCATTAAAAGACATTTTATCTGTGTATATATATCCCCTGATAGTTGGCCATGTAAAGTCAAAATATTGTATCTGATTGCTTCAAAAGGCGGCAAATAATCGACCGCCAGATTTGACTAGCCATTCAATTTTCATTTATAAACAGAAGTTTACAGTAGCGTCATGGTACTCAATATGATCCCTATACTGTTGATGCCTAAAATTATGAAAATTTGTCTCTCATTGCTCCGGAAATTTTCGGAGAAGGTTTCGGTGTTTGTGCGCTGGCGTGCGTTGAATAAAATACCAACGGCGAATTAATGTAGCGGTATGAGAGATATGAAAATATTTGAAACGAAAACCTGATTGAACAGGAGTTCATTAAACAAAAACTATATGTTAATTCAATATACCTACTGTTTCAGTAGATACGCACGAACATTAGCAGACTGTACCAAGGTATACACAACGATTTCTCACGAAAACAAATACGTCATGCCATGCGATGCAAGGACCATTAATATGAAGAAAAACCTGCATTTACGACCAGCGTTCTCGTGCAAATTAATTATTATTGCTTGGAAATTTACTGCCTAGGATATTATTTTTCTTCTTAGACTACATTTCTGGCTAACTTAGATATTATACTTAAAGGGGAACTTAAATGGATAATTAAGACTTGTGGGGTAGAGACATGTTATTGTCATTTTTCCTGATATTTTTTAAAATACAAGGAATTTTCCTACTGGCTGCTTTGCTATTGTATATCAAAGAATTTTGTGTCTGGTACCATTTTAAGAAAACCACTGTAAAACCCACCCACCCACAAAAAAACACATTTTTTGCATAAGGGATCGTTTCCGTTATTCGTTTTTTCTTCAGTCGCGATTTTTCTTCAATTTTCTCGATTGAAAAACGATCATTCGTGAATCAGTCGCGAGGATATCGAGAAAAAAAATGAGAAAAAACGATTGAACCTTTTCTGCAAAAAACCATTCTCTCGCGATATCGTTTTTGAATCGTTTACCCATGCGCGATCCGTTCTGGATCGCAATCTTCAATCGCGAGGGAATCGTTTTTTTTCAAGGTGCGAGAGAATCGTGAGGCGAAGTGATATCTGACACATAGGCCGTGTTGCCGTCGTACGCCGCTCTATCCACGAACTGTGAACTACATTTAATGTTGGTTGCGGATTAGTCGATGGAAAACCTATATTACTATACTATAATGTATAAATGCGTAAGATAATCGGATTCACGATCTATAGTCTCCTACAAGCCGAAGTAGGGCGTATATGCTGGAAATATCTATACACATACCTGTACCATGCTTTCTGTGACGTCCGCGCTCAGATTTACTCTGACGAAGTGTAAATGACAAAATTACATGTTTATTTAATAATCGTGTGAGTCGACAATGTGTTAATGTTCAGTCATTCCCTTCATACTTCCGATAATTTCCTCATATATTCATGCAACTTGGTATAAACAATACAGTATGATAGTCGTAATATCTTGTTTTTGTAAATACCGGGTATAGGTCATAAGTGGATTTGAGTTCGTCGTTGATTGCAATATCAGATTGATTACGGCACAGACTTGATAGAGGTGTGAATGGGCGCATGGCGATAACCCAGAACAGCTTAGCCCTCAAGCCGAGAATTTCTAGGTTAATTAAGGGATCGTTTCCATTAATCGTTTTTTCTTCAGTCGCGATTTTTCTTCAATTTTCTCGATTGAAAAACGATCAATCGCGAATCAGTCGCGATGATATCGAGAAAAAAAATGAGAAAAAACGATTGAACCTTTTCTGGAAAAAAACATTCTCTCGCGATATCGTTTTTGAATCGTTTACCCATGCGCGATCCGTTCTTGATCGCGAATCTTCAATCGCGAGAGAATCGTTTTTTTCAAGGCGCGAGAGAATCGTGAGGCGGAGTGATATTTGACGCATAGGCCGTGTTGCCGTCGTACGCCGCTCTATCCGCGAACTGGGAACTACATGTAATGTTGATTGCGGATTTGTCGATGGAAAAACCTATATTACTACATGTATACTATACTGTATAAATGCGTAAGATAACCGAATAATATATATGATTCACGATCTATAGTCTCCTATACAAGCCGAAGTAGGGCGTATGCTGGAAATATCTTTTCATATTCCTGTACAATGCTTCCTGTGACGTTCGCGCTCAGATTTACTCTGGCGAAGCGTAAATGACAAAATTACATGTGTATTCAATAATCGTGTGAGTCGACAATGTATTAATGATACAGGATGATAGTCACAATATCTTGTTTTGTAAATACCGGGTACAGGTCATAAGTGGATTTGAGTTCGTTGATTGCATTATCAGAATGATTACGGCACAGGCTTGATAGAGGTGTGAATGGGCGCATGGCGATAACCCAGAGCAGCTTAGCCCTCCAGCCGAGAATTTCTAGGTGAATTAAGGTGAAAAATAGTGTAATTAAATATGTATATTTTGTTATAGTAAAACATACATTAGGAAAGGGTATCCATTCATATTTTGGTACAGTTTTTAAATTATTGAGATGTGAATAAGTTCAAAAAATCACCATCAAGTTAATTTTATTTATTATAAGAATATTCGCGGCAGTGATTTCATATTTATATCAAATACATATCTTTTTGATTGAATCGCATACAACGGTTGGATTCGCATATGTACAATACTTTTTATTTTAATTTATATTTTGATAAATGAACTATGAATGATTCCAAAGGGAAGCTCAAGCCAAAAACCAACTGAATATTATATAATTTCATCTCTTACTGGATTAACCAGTTGTGAAAATTTTTACAAATAGCCCGCGCTATATATTAATAATTAAGTGCTTGCGAAGACTCAAAAGCCCCGTATGACAATGTTATATTCAATACAGCGCCATCTATCTACACAAGGAAAATGGTGCTCGTAGGACAAAAAACCACGCGTACAGCGAAAATCTTATGAATCAACTCAAAAGTTCAGCCCGCACAGATGCCAAAAACGTTCACGAGAAATACTACACAAGAAATCTGGAATAATACCAGCTTTAAAACACAGAAATACCCAAAATAATAGACGAAATTGCAAGTGCAAATGACCCAGTCTGACCATATCCGGGAGTGTGTCCCGTACAAAATATATGTAAATATGAAGTTATAATTATATGCATAACCATTATTCCTATGTATATATATAGATATTTCAATTTCTTTCAATATCCCCATCGTATCTATATAACCGCCAACTGTACAGAAACACGCTATAGTTTTACACTAGGCAACGAATGGAAAAGGAAGAAGAAAAAATGATCGAACTTTATATAGTCTGACTGAAGTGTTAGAAACTCGAACGTGTATGCGGATCAGTCAGGCTGAACCAATGGCGTACTACTTTCGGCTATAATCATCAATCGTTTTTTTTCAATCGTTTATATTTTCTCGATTAAAAAGCGATTGAATCGCGATATCGCTTTTTATTCGCGAGAATTTTCTCGATTGAAAAACGATTGCCAACAGAAAAAAAAACCATTCGAACAGCGATCCCGAATGAATCGTTTATTTTGAAGAAAAAAAACCATTCCCTCGCGCCTTGGAAAATCGCGACTTCGAGAAAATTTGACGAAATAAACGATTCATTCGCGAACGATAATTGGAAACAATGCCTAAGGTGAAAAATAGTGTAATTAAATATGTATATTTTGTTATAGTAAAACATACATTAGGAAAGGTTATCCATTCATGCTTTGGTACAGTTTTTAAACTATTGAGATGTGAATAAGTTAAAAAAATCACCATCAAGTCAATTTTATTTATTATAAGAATATTCGCAGCAGTGATTTCATATTTATATCAAATACATATCACAATGGTGATTGAATCGCATATGACGGTTGGATTCGCATATGTACAATACTTTTTATTTTAATTTTACATTTTGATAAATGAACTATGAATGATTCCAAAGGGAAGCTCAAGCCAGAAACGAACCGAATATTATATAATTTCATCTCTTACTGGATTAACCAAAAAAAATTCTCGTCGGAGTACGATCATCGGTTAAAGATTTCGTTTTTTTTCGCAAAACTAAAGATTTAAATGTGGAATTTGAAAATCTGTCGAACATAGAAAGACGTTTTATATTCATATTTTATATTAATGCAGTAATTTCACATATAGTATCATACGCGGTGAGGGGCGTTGTTTGACTCTTCAGCAACCAAGTCGCGTGACCTGAATTATACAGGGCTTTTGAAAGACATCTTCGCATGGTCAAGGTTTCCTTTTTAGCCAAAGGCGAGACCTTGATCATCTTGCCAAACAAACCGCGTTCAACCCACTTTCAGTGTTTTCCATACTGCAATTACCAGGCTTGTGGGATATTTGATGGTGAATGAATACGTGTATTTTCATCAAATTTTGAAAAATAATCAATATCATTATTTTCTTTGAATCATTTCTTTTATATATATATTTTCTCTTTGTATTTATTAATTTTCACAATTTATTGAAAATATACGTATTCATCTACCATCAAATATCCCACAAGCCAGGCAACTGTGAGGTTTTGCACTTATAGACTCCCACTTAGGGAGCCACACAATAAAACTTCCACCCAGAGAGCTCCAGAAAAGATTGATTCACACAACCAAACAAACAAACAAAACAATAATGACAGTTGTGAAAAGTTTTACAAATAGCCCGCGTTATATATTAGTAATTAAGTGCTTTCGTAGACTCAAAAGCCCCGTATGACAATGTTATATACAATACAGCGCCATCTATCTACACAAAGAAAATGGTGATCGTAGGACAAAAAAAACACGCGAACAGCGAAAATCCGACGAATCAACTCTAAATTTCAGCACGCACAGATGCCAAAAACGTTCACGAAAAATACTAGACAAGAAATCTGGAATAATACCAGCTTTAAAACACAGAAATACTCAAAATAATAGACGAAATTGCAAGTGCAAATGACTCAATCTGACCATATCCGGGCCTGTGTCCCGTACAAAATAGATGTAAATTTGAAGTTATAATTATATGTATAACCATTATTCCTATGTATATATATATAGGTAAAAAAAGAAGTTTGCTGGTGTGGAGCAGTAATATAAGAAAAATAACGAAAAAACCTTCTCAACTTTCTACATCATTATATTCCGACTGCAGTTTCGAACGTAATGTTCTTTTCGAGGAATACTGTTTTCAAATGACAGACTGGTATATATACAAATACAGGGCACAACGGTCGCTATGGTATATATATATATATTTCAATTTCTTTCAATATCCCCATCGTATCTATATAACCGCCAACTGAACTGAAACACGCTATAGTTTTATACAAGGCAAAGAATGGAAACGGAAGAAAAAAATGATCGAACTTTATATAGTCTGACTGAAGTGTTTATGATATAGAAACTCGAACGTGTATGCGGGTCAATCAGGCTGAACCTTGCCGTACTACTTTCGGCTATAATCCTCAATCGGTTTTTTTCAATCGCTTATATTTTCTCGATTAAAAAACGATTGAATCGCGATATCGCTTTTTATTCGCGAAAATTTTCTCGATTGAAAAACGATTGCCAACAGAAAAAAACCCATTCGAACAGCGATCGCGAATGAATCGTTTATTTTGAAGAAAAAAAAACATTCCCTCGCGCCTTGGAAAATCGCGACTTCGAGAAAATTTGACGAAATAAACGATTCATTCGCGAACGATAATTGGAAACGGTGCCTAAAGAGCCGTTAAGCTTTATGGGGGGGGGGGGGTAGCGGAAAGTGCCCCTATATATTTTCGCTATCCCTAAGGCTGAGTGCTGAAACATACCACACTATATCTTTGGGTCAATCTAAACCACAAAATATTAAAAAAATTACGGTGGACGTCATGATGTCAGACGTCATTTTCAGACTATTTTTCGGTCAGATTTTTACAAATTTTATATTCATGTGTTTTCTTCGCCATAACTGCATGATAAATTAGTAAACAATAATCTGATGTGAAATGAAATAGTTTTTGCCTACTTTTCATCGCAGAAAACCAGGAAGTTTGAAGACAATTGACGGAAACACCACTTTTCTGGTACCCCACATGAGCGCCGTTTTGAATTTGCCCATGATCCGCTGCTCGGGCTGTTATTAAAATAGTTTCAAAATGGCCCCAATATGATAAACCACAGAGTAACGGAGTGTCAGCTCTAAAGCTATGGTCGTTCCGGAGATAGGAGCATAAACCAGCAGGGGAGGGGGCGGAAAGCGTCCCATAAGGGAAGGTAGGGTTGAGAGCATTCATCACTTTCCTTTACCCGAAGTTATCCGATATATCTCACACTGGACAACGATGCCGGCGTGCTGACAGGATGTCATATAATCACACAGACAAATCTACTGACCGCATATTTCTAAAAACATCACAAAAGTAATTCATCTGATGATTTGTATCCCATCCATAAGGAGGTATTTGTATCCCATCCATAAGGAGGTATTTCTACACATATACACGGCTTTATTGCTGCTTGCTTTCATAGAGACAGAATTGTTAACATCCACACGGACAAATATTTTCATCATATCCATTTACGCATGCGCCAACTAATCCACATAGCGACAGTCAAACTATACAACATGTAGAATGGGCGAGCCTAGGTATTTATTTTTATTGAGTAGAAAGGCTACTTGCCATCATTTGTTATATTTTATTCCCATATTGTCAAAAGGATAGGATGAGAGCATCTGTATCACATAAAATTTGAAGAAAATGGATCGTATTTAGTTGCTTCCTTATTATTTTAAATCGTCATCCCAGCACTATATTGAAGTGTATGAACCGGAGTGAATACAATTTCCAGATTTCGGTCGCCAAGAACGTGCTTTTCAATTGATATAAACCTTTATCATAATATTTTGAAAAACGTACAAAATTGATAGATTACAGATAAGTACAAATAAATGGTTGACTCAGTCGATAAATTGCCTTTATGGGTGATCATGAAACTGCATGAAATGCATGAAAGTTTCTTGCAAGAGATCGGTCAACCCTTTTCTACGATAGCAGTGAGATATTCTGATGTTCTATCAGTAAAATCTTTCTCATTGATTAGTCTTTGGATTATGGACACGGAGATTCTTCAATGGAGGACGGCTGAATAATGAATGTAAAATCTTTCTCATTGACAACTACTCTTTTATCGCAATGAATTTCCAAGTCCTCTGTTAAACTGTGATGGATCTAACGCTTTTATTGCGTGTGTTCATGTTGACATCTTAAATGACATGATCACACGGTCCCCAGCATCGGTTTGAGTGGTATTAGATACAAATATTTCCGAACGATGAAGTGATAGCCCTCTGCTGGAGACTGTGATGAACTATGTCAGATAGTAAAAACGGCCTAAGCGTACAGATAGTAAATACGGCCTAAGCGAGGGAGTATATATTGAATGCAAGTTCGTATCCAGAACTATTACCTGTGAGACACCACGCGACCAAGTGGTTCATGTTCCACCATTGTACACAAGTAACAACACTTCAACTACAATGATTTGTACATACGGCAAGCCTCGCAGGCGAAACGTCTACCATCAGAATCTCACAATTGAACGCAACATCAAAAATCGACATTTGTAGAGAAATGACTTGTATATTAATTGAGACTGAATAATGAATTAAAATGTATCACTCAACACTCTCATCAAAAGCTTAAATTTCAGCTATCTGAAGGGAGAAAAAAATAAAATTCACTCTTCATTTTAAGCTTACATACACGTCGCATTTGAGATTTTCTCTTAACATACGATTTTGGAACTTTCTTCATTGGCGAAAATTGGTATGGTAAATGACCCGTGTTTATCGCTAATTTTATTCAGTAATACATGCGGTAAAATATGAAAATAAAAATTAAATGTTCACAATGTTCATCTTTTTGCATAGCGTGTTGAGTGCGCATTTTTAAGCTGATACCTAAAATCCCATTGAAATCTTGTTATTTCTTTCATTCTTTCATTCAAATGAAACACATGGTCAATGTATCCGATTTATTTGGATATGCGCTCTTGTCAAGTAGTACTCCAATTTAAGACTTATTTTTGGAGCTTTACAATAAAAAATGTTGATAACTTTTAAGACGCACATCCTTTATCCAGCTAAATTTTCATGCGGGTACCCCATAGGCGATGTAGGAAATTAATACTTACAGAGTAACAGGATCAGCCAGTAAATGGTCATCTTCAGTATGATAACAAGTACACCCGCAGTTTCGGATCAAATTTTTTGCCAACAACAGGCAGATCTTCTGACGATGGGTTTAAATACCTGTGAATTAGGTACACAAACTGATAATCAATGGCCAGTGAAAGTCATGAAGACAACATAATGTATCAAATATTATATTCCAGGCAGAGTGTTACGTAACATAATAAATTGAGAATCTTTACAATTTCGCGCGTGCTGCTCGCAAGGGATTTTTTGTATTCCATCATTCTTTGGAGGCGAAGTGTTTTACACATGTATTATTGAACCAAAGCCCTTGAGGAATACGCAGAGCGGAATAGTCAATGCTCATATCACGCGAGAAAAGCTATCACGATCTACGTGTATAGTGAAACAAACTGGTCGTGCAAATATAAGAAGTGCGTTGATATTGACACTCGCGAATTGGTAAACATCCATAAGGAGGTATTTCTACACATATACACGGCTTTATTGCTGCTTGCTTTCATAGAGACAGAATTGTTAACATCCACACGGACAAATATTTTCATCATATCCATTTACGCATGCGCCAACTAATCCACATAGCGACAGTCAAACTATACAACATGTAGAATGGGCGAGCCTAGGTATTTATTTTTATTGAGTAGAAAGGCTACTTGCCATCATTTGTTATATTTTATCCCCATATTGTCAAAGGGATAGGATGAGAGCATCTGTATCATATAAAATTTGAAGAAAATGGATCGTATTTAGTTGCTTCCTTATTATTTTAAATCGTCATCCCAGCACTATATTGAAGTGTATGAACCGGAGTGAATACAATTTCCAGATTTCGGTCGCCAAGAACGTGCTTTTCAATTGATATAAACCTTTATCATAATATTTTGAAAAACGTACAAAATTGATAGATTACAGATACAGGGGTAAAAGCGTTCGGTGTCCGGTTATTTTCGTTTAGTTTGACCTAACGAAACGCGAACGGAACGAAATGTAAACGCGTTTCAAACGCTTACCAAACGATTATAGTAAACGAAACGCTTTCAATATCGCTTAATTTTTATTTTATCAAAACGCGTTTCCCTCGTCAAACGCGTTTGCTCTGATCGAAACGCGTTTATAAACGCGTTTGTGAATGCGTTTTATAAACGCGTTTCGAACGGGGTTCTCTTTTCGTTCGACTTTGTGCAAATTTGTGTTTTTATTTTGCAAACCAGGCCAGGAAGTCCACGTGTCGGGGCTTTCCCCAGCCGCTATTATAATCCCTGTGCTATAAATATATGTGGCATAGCCTTTAATATACAAGGGTAAACACGTTTAGTGTCCGGTAATTCGTTTCGTTTATATATTGCGCTAAGATTAAATCTTTTCGTTCACCAAGCGAAACAATATATGTCTTCCCGTACCAAACGAAATGATTTGTCAGGCATGTTATACTGAGTCGAAAAAGCGTTTCGCCTGACCTTGACTCCATGCAGCTTTTGACCAACACTCAGTCGCCGAACCGTTGTACAAAGATAAAAAAACAGACCAAATAATATTCTCGCCCGACGAAGCAACCGTGGTGTGGACGGTAATGCTTATTTAACAACAACAACAATAAAACGCGTTACGAAACGCGTTTCCAAAACGCGTTTCGAAACGCGTTTTCAAAACGCGTTTCAAACGCAAGCTTAAATCTTTTCATTCACCAAGCGAAGAAATATTTGTCTTCCCGTACCAAGCGAAATGATTAGTCAGGCGTGTGATACCGAACCGAAAAAGCATTTCGCCTGACCTTGACTCCATGCGGGTTTTGATCAACACTCAGTCGCCGAACCATTGCACAAATAAAAAACCCCAGACCAAATAGTATTCTCGCCCGACGAAGCAACCGTGGTGTGGACGGTGATGCTTATTTAACAACAACAACAATAAAACGCGTTCCGAAACGCGTTTCCAAAACGCGTTTCGAAACGCGTTTCAAAACGCGTTTCAAACGCGTTCATAAACGCGTTCGTGAAACGCGTTTTAAGCGAAACGAAACGAAAGATAAATGAACATACCGATGATCAAACGCGTTTGCGAGATATAAACGCGTTCTTTGAGAAGCAAACGAAACGAATACAAAACGCGTTTAGAACGCTATTGAAACGCGTTTCAAACGATAATAGAACGATAATATACGTGAAAAACCGGACACCGAACGCTTTTACCCCTGTAAGTACAAATAAATGGTTGACTCAGTCGATAAATTGCCTTTATGGGTGATCATGAAACTGCATGAAATGCATGAAAGTTTCTTGCAAGAGATCGGTCAACCCTTTTCTACGATAGCAGTGAGATATTCTGATGTTCTATCAGTAAAATCTTTCTCTTCGGATTATAGACACGGAGATTCTTTAATGGACGACGGCTGAATAATGAATGTAAAATCATTGACAACTACTCTTTTATCGCAATGAATTTCCAAGTCCTCTGTTAAACTGTGATGGATCTAACGGTTTTATTGCGTGTGTTCGTGTTGACATCTTGAATGACATGATCACACGGTCCCCAGCATCGGTTTGAGTGGTATTAGATACAAATATTTCAGAACGATGACGTGACCTATCACGTCATCTGCTGGAAACTCTGATGAACTATGTCAGATAGTAAATACGGCCTAAACGAGGGAGTATATATTGAATGCAAGTTCGTATTCAGAACTATTACCTGTGAGACACCACGCAACCAAGCGGTTCTTTTTCCACCATTGTCCACAAGTAACAACACGTCAATCACAATGATTTCTACAGACGGCAAGACTCGCAGGCGAAACGTCTACCATCAGAATCTCACAATTGAACTCAACATCAAAAATCGATATTTATAGAGAAATGACTTGTATATTAATTGAGACTGAATAATGAATTAAAATGTATCACTCAACACTCTCATCAAAAGCCTAAATTTCAGCTATCTGAAGGGGAAAAAATAAATAAAATTCACTCTTCATTTTAAGCTTACATACACTTCGCATTTGAGATTTTCCCTTAACAATCGATATTGGAACTTTTATCTATTGGTGAAAATTGGTATGATGAATGACCCGTTTTTATGACTAATTTTATTCAGTAATACATGCGGTAAAATATGAAAATAAAAATTAAATGTTCACAATATTCATCTTTTTGCATAGCGTGTTGAGTGCGCATTTTTAAGCTGATACCTAAAATCCCATTGAAATCTTGTTATTTCTTTCATTCAAATGAAACACATGGTCAATGCATCTGATTTATTTGGATATGAGCTCTTGTCAAGTAGTACTCTGATTTAAGACTTATTTTTGGAGCTTTACAATAAACTTTTTTGAGTTAAGACGCACATCCTTTATCCAGCTAAATTTTCATGCGGGTACCCCATAGGCGATGTAGGTAATTATTACTTACAGAGTAACAGGATCAGCCAGTAAATGGTCATCTTCAGTATGATAACAATTACAACCGCAGTTTCGCATCAATTGTTTTGCCAACAACTGGCAGATTTTGAGACGATCGATTTAAATACCTGTGAATTAGGTACACAAACTGATAACCAGTGGCCAGTGAAATTCATGAAGACAACTCAATGTATCAACTATTTTATTCCAGGCTGAGAGTTACGTAATGGAATAAATTGAGGATCTTTAAATTTTCCAGCGTGCTGCACGCAAGGGGTTCGTTGCAATCTATCATTCTTTGGAGGCGGAAGTGTTCAGCTTGGGATTTTACACATGTATTATGGAACCAAAGCTCATGAAGAATACGCAGAGCGGAACAGTCAATGCTCATATCACGCGAGAGATGCTATCACGAGGTACGTGTATACTGAAACAAATTGGTCGTTCAAATATAAGAAGTGCGTAGATATTGACACTCGCGAATTCATAAGGAGGTAATTCTACACATCTGCACGGCTCTATTGCTGCTTGCTTTCATAGAGACAGAATTGTTAACATCCACATGGATAAATATTTTACGTATCATATCCATTTACGTATGCGCCAACTAATCCACATAGTGACAGTCAAACTATACAACATGTAGAATGGGTGAGCCTAGGTATTTATTTTTATTGAGTAGAAAGGCTACTTGCCATCATTTGGCATATTTTATCCCCATATTGTCAAAGGGATAGGATGAGAGCATCTGTATCATATAAAATTTGAAGAAAATGGATTGTATTTAGTTGCCTCCTTTTTATTTTAAATCGTCATCCTAGCATTATATTGAAGTGTATGAACCTGAGTAAAAACAATTTCCAGATTTCGGTCGCCAAGACCGTGCTTTTCAATTGATATAAACCTTTATCATAATATTTTGAAAAACGTACAAAATTAACAGATTACAGATAACTACAAATATATGGATGACTCAGTTGATAAATTGCCTTTATGGATGAGCATGCAACTGCATGAAATGCATGAAAGTTTGTTTCTTGCGAGATCGGTCAACCCTTTTCTACGATAGCAGTGAGATATTCTGATGTTCTATCAGTAAAATCTTTCTCATTGATTAGTCTTTGGATTATGGACACGGAGATTCTTCAATGGAGGACGGCTGAATAATGAATGTAAAATCTTTCTCATTGACAACTACTCTTTTATCGCAATGAATTTCCAAGTCCTCTGTTAAACTGTGATGGATCTAACGCTTTTATTGCGTGTGTTCATGTTGACATCTTAAATGACATGATCACACGGTCCCCAGCATCGGTTTGAGTGGTATTAGATACAAATATTTCCGAACGATGAAGTGATAGCCCTCTGCTGGAGACTGTGATGAACTATGTCAGATAGTAAAAACGGCCTAAGCGTACAGATAGTAAATACGGCCTAAGCGAGGGAGTATATATTGAATGCAAGTTCGTATCCAGAACTATTACCTGTGAGACACCACGCGACCAAGTGGTTCATGTTCCACCATTGTCCACAAGTAACAACACTTCAATCACAATGATTTGTACATACGGCAAGCCTCGCAGGCGAAACGTCTACCATCAGAATCTCACAATTGAACGCAACATCAAAAATCGACATTTGTAGAGAAATGACTTGTATATTAATTGAGACTGAATAATGAATTAAAATGTATCACTCAACACTCTCATCAAAAGCTTAAATTTCAGCTATCTGAAGGGAGAAAAAAATCAAATTCACTCTTCATTTTAAGCTTACATACACGTCGCATTTGAGATTTTCTCTTAACATACGATTTTGGAACTTTCTTCATTGGCGAAAATTGGTATGGTAAATGACCCGTGTTTATCGCTAATTTTATTCAGTAATACATGCGGTAAAATATGAAAATAAAAATTAAATGTTCACAATGTTCATCTTTTTGCATAGCGTGTTGAGTGCGCATTTTTAAGCTGATACCTAAAATCCCATTGAAATCTTGTTATTTCTTTCATTCTTTCATTCAAATGAAGCACATGGTCAATGTATCCGATTTATTTGGATATGCGCTCTTGTCAAGTAGTACTCCAATTTAAGACTTATTTTTGGAGCTTTACAATACAAAATTTTGATAACTTTTAAGACGCACATCCTTTATCCAGCTAAATTTTCATGCGGGTACCCCATAGGCGATGTAGGAAATTAATACTTACAGAGTAACAGGATCAGCCAGTAAATGGTCATCTTCAGTATGATAACAAGTACACCCGCAGTTTCGGATCAAATTTTTTGCCAACAACAGGCAGATCTTCTGACGATGGGTTTAAATACCTGTGAATTAGGTACACAAACTGATAATCAGTGGCCAGTGAAAGTCATGAAGACAACATAATGTATCAAATATTATATTCCAAGCAGAGTGTTACGTAACATAATAAATTGAGAATCTTTACAATTTCGCGCGTGCTGCTCGCAAGGGATTTTTTGTATTCCATCATTCTTTGGAGGCGAAGTGTTTTACACATGTATTATTGAACCAAAGCCCTTGAGGAATACGCAGAACGGAATAGTCAATGCTCATATCACGCGAGAAAAGCTATCACGATCTACGTGTATAGTGAAACAAACTGGTCGTGCAAATATAAGAAGTGCGTTGATATTGACACTCGCGAATTGGTAAACATCCATAAGGAGGTATTTCTACACATATACACGGCTTTATTGCTGCTTGCTTTCATAGAGACAGAATTGTTAACATCCACACGGACAAATATTTTCATCATATCCATTTACGCATGCGCCAACTAATCCACATAGCGACAGTCAAACTATACAACATGTAGAATGGGCGAGCCTAGGTATTTATTTTTATTGAGTAGAAAGGCTACTTGCCATCATTTGTTATATTTTATCCCCATATTGTCAAAGGGATAGGATGAGAGCATCTGTATCATATAAAATTTGAAGAAAATGGATCGTATTTAGTTGCTTCCTTATTATTTTAAATCGTCATCGCAGCACTATATTGAAGTGTATGAACCGGAGTGAATACAATTTCCAGATTTCGGTCGCCAAGAACGTGCTTTTCAATTGATATAAACCGTTATCATAATATTTTGAAAAACGTACAAAATTGATAGATTACAGATAAGTACAAATAAATGGTTGACTCAGTCGATAAATTGCCTTTATGGGTGATCATGAAACTGCATGAAATGCATGAAAGTTTCTTGCAAGAGATCGGTCAACCCTTTTCTACGATAGCAGTGAGATATTCTGATGTTCTATCAGTAAAATCTTTCTCATTGATTAGTCTTTGGATTATGGACACGGAGATTCTTCAATGGAGGACGGCTGAATAATGAATGTAAAATCTTTCTCATTGACAACTACTCTTTTATCGCAATGAATTTCCAAGTCCTCTGTTAAACTGTGATGGATCTAAGTCAATTGGGTAGAGAACCTGTCTTCAAATCCTTAAGGTTCGAAGCTTACCTGTAATTCTCCGATATATTATAACCCGAATTAAGCATGGCATTAATGATACGGAAATACATCCATATCATCTATCCAACGGGGATTAACATGACGGTGGGGTCGGGATGGAGCGATAGGAACAAGTTCACCCGTGAGGATGAAAATGCAAAACTGAACATGAGAATAAATAATTGCGACCAAAAAAAAACCCAGAAAAAAAATCAGTTTTCATAGAGTTCGACTGAACAATCCCAATGAAGATGAGACTAGGACATTTTTAACATTGGGAAGCGGATCAGAATTCTGTTTGACCCATGATAAAACACACATCTTGGTCGGTTCTCACCCCTTGCCGGCAGGTGCCTACCGTACTGTCGGCTGTTGGAGCAGGCAGACGGCAAATCTGGTACGCATCCGTCCATTGGCGTCATCGTGGAACGTCACATATTCAAATGTAAGCTCTAAAAATAGAATAGCCAATGAACTTTGGCGAACGGGCGCAGAGTACATGTCGTCATTTTAATCGCGGTGAAGGACGATGGGTATCGAACCCTGAGAAACTTCATGCTGTCTTCTAACCATCCTCGACAACACTCCAGTTTTGAGATGGTGAAAACAATGGAACTCTTCATCGCTGAAGTGACAAATAGCGATCTCACATGACCTACGGTAGGGCCAGACTGCACAGAAATTGATGACAAAACTTTCCCGTTCTTCATAATTGTCAAACTAGTACGCTCAATGAAGTTTATATACGAGAAGAAGAATGAACACTGGTCCAAACCTATTACATTTTTTCCAACAGATTTGAAACTAGTTTTACTGATTCACCAGTTACAGGATCGTATATTTTGACATCTCTGAATGGCATTAAAACATGGACTGTATGGACTAAATTAGTTTCTCCACAGAGAAGAATCCCAATTTCTCCGACATATCTAACACTGTAACCAAAAACATGTGTAATAGCTCAGGGTAATTTTAAATCTGACGATGATTCTATCATAAGTTCTCTACCGAAGTGTGAAAATTATATGATCGATACACGGTAAAACTCGGAGAAACCATCCTTTCTTAGACACTCTTCATGGAAATCATCTATATCAGCGTCGATAATCCTGACATTTCTCGAAAAACCCGATGAACACCAAATTGCAATGAGGCATCTTCTTTAATCGTTTTGACTTCTGTGGAGAATTTTCGTTGGTTTTCTCGAAGAAATCCCGATCATATCGAGAATTCTTCGAGACAATGTCGAGAGAAAAATATTCTGAAAACGAAATCGTTCTCAAAATTCTCGATCGATTTTCTCGACATCGTTTTTAATTCGTCTTTTTTGACCCATCGAGAATCAATGGTTTTATGTTGATCGAGAGAATGTCGAGAAATTTCTATCAAGGAAGCTTCGAGAGAATATCGCGAAAGCATCGAGAGGCGATGAATACAATTACGCCATTCACGGATTGAAAGCTTTTACGCCGCTATGTGCGAGGGTGCTACATAAAGTATATGCCCCGGTAAAATTTAGCTGTGTATACCGCTTTAACAATGTAATTCTAGCATATCATGTCATCACGATTGTTAAAGAGACTGTGTTGAATTGTCAATTTTCATCAGCTGAAGTGAATGTTGAGTGATGTAATCTATCTAGAAATTTTCCTCAGTCTGCATAATTAGTTGTTTTCATTTAGATAGTTGTTTTCAAGTATAGATAAATTCAATCATAGGCATGTACAAGATATAGGTTGTGAAAAAACGCTGAAAACTCTTGTAATGGACTTCGCCTGGCCAAATTATCAGGCATTACTACTTAATATTGTACTGATTTGATGCCAAAACGCCCCCGCTATTATGTCGATATCAATGATAACTGTTGACTGCTTCTCTTTATTGAGGTATGATTGTTATACATTTAAGGATTCTGATTCGGACAGCTTCCTCTGCGATGTGTCCGATATGGGCACGGTAACCAATTGATGAACAATAACTGGCAATCTCAGCCTCGAAGGTAATCAAACTACTTTTCATATCGCGACGATGAGCCCATATACAACATAGTGAATAATTTCATCAATACATAGACAATTACTGTAAAAATTTCCAACACTATGGCCGCTCTGGTGACGTTACTAAACAGGAAAATGCATTCTTAGCTGAATTTTTGGACGGGTTATTATTATTTTATTTTATTTTATGCGCATGACTCGTGTAATGCATTGGAAAAGAATTTTGTGATATGAAATAAAAGTAATTTGTTGAATAATTACGCTGAAAGGAAAAAATGTAGAAGAAAAAATGGACAAAATACCATTTTTGTCACGACCACATGGTCACCATCTTGAAACATTACACATGATGCTCCACTCTGAGAATTTTCCGAATAGACTCAAAATGATCACAACGTGATATGCTATAAAGTCTAAAACATGTAAGCTCTCAATATTTATTAAGATCGCTAGAAAGGAAGATTCTCCAGCCCCAATCCAAGCCAGATATTCCGGAATCTCCAGTTCGTATGATATTATATTGTTTCCTTTCATGGACCATGCCTTTAGACCCCTTGACAAGTTTGACAAAACGGCTTGTTGTCAAGCCGATCATGGTATTAAATGTACAATTTTAAGAGGTAATATCAGAGGTTGCACATTATTACCTGTTTGGACCTGCAAGTCAAATAAAATTTACACAACTGGCTACATATTTCTTAAGGAAATATATTATCAATGGATATAAGGCCTTGCTAATGTTAATACATGAATTAGGTCTTTGGATTATGAACGCGCACATTTTTTAATTGACGACGGCTGAATTTTAAATGAAGAACTAAACGCTTGTATTGTCACTGTGTCTGTCAGGGTACTTGGATCTACATAGACTGTAATTCGTTTCTACACCGCTATAAATCATGCCGTAAATTCACAGTGAAATGTACTGGCAGAAAACGTGCCATTACATTCAAGTGCAAAATTATGTTATACCGTATTTTACAATTATCACTTTTTAACATGATCTAAATGGTAAAATATTGCACCGTCTTTTATTATTACCGTTAGTTAACAGCCGTTCAACTAAATTAGCTTGCACGGTAATTTACAAAATCTGCCATTTTTTACATCCTGTAAACTGTACAATTGCGTGTTATCGTTGTCCACAACTATCGGTTTCGTGGCAAAGTAGGTCACTTCAACGCCATATTGGCCATTGCTCGTTCGTGTATTTGAGTTCTTCGAGTTTACAAATGCGGTCACCGCAAATTTTCGTATAGGAATTACACGAATATACGATTTATCCGCGTCCCTCCCAGTGCGTGTTCTGATAATGCTCTGAATGTTGTACCCTAGAACGCAGGTGTCGGAAATTGCCTGCAACTGGGCGTTTCGTGTGCAAAACATCAACCTCCTTTCAGAGAAAACAGGAATTTTATGTTATGTTTGTGCGCAGTTTACCCGTTTCAGTTGATGTCAACTGAAATATCTCAGTTCAATTTACAGATTAATGTGTTTACGATTAAATATACTGTAAACTCCAACAGACATTTACTGTGAAATAACGGTAATTTATAAAAGTGTAGAAAGAAAAGGGCCACAAAGTAAGTTTTTCCCCGCTAGGTTCAAAGATAATCAAATTATTCAGATATTACGAAAATGGTTTCCATTCCAGTTATTTTGTATTGTGATTGCCATGGAAACATGTGTTTTATCAAAATGAACGAGGGCGCCAGGTGGACGCCCTTCGGTTTGATTATCTGCATGGTCGGCAAATGCCAAATCAATACAATCCTATTGCGCGAACTCTAGTGGAATGTTCTCTCCTTGACTGCTGGACTAGTATCATTTTGAGAGGTGAAACGGCAGGGTGTTTTGTTTGTTTACATAATATTTACCGATTACAATACAAATATGATGGCTGTGCCAGATTTGCAGCTTAATGCCAGAAAGTATGTCAATCAAATAATAAACTGCCATTTGTAATCTACCTATAGCTCGCAATTGTCCGCCGATTCTTTTGCATTTCAGCGTATTGGTGTGTACTGAATGATACAGTACTCTGGATAAAACACCAACTTCTAATTTTGGAACAATAGGGTGCCACTCGGGGACCATCTCCAAATCTTAACTGAAAATGTGATTTGAACAATACGCTCCAAGTTGTTTCTGCTTGAAACCTGACGAATGCTATATTGTTGTAAATTCTATTTTGGAGTGCACTAATATGAGTTTATCACAATAGTTGTGCAAGATAGTTATAAACTGGAATTCTACGTTGTCAGTAAGAACAGTTTAGGTTTGCTAGGATAGTCATGGCTGTCTATATACTTAATCAAACTGTCTAAACTTGGGCATGTATTGTTCATCGTTGATAGCTGTTTTTCCTTAAAAACGTTCGCTTTGTTTGCTCACCTCGGGGATAGTATCAAAATTCCAACTGAGAAATCATTATGTATTCTGACAGATGGAATGTGCATGTACTTGAACACTCGTATCTATAAACGTAATGGTCTGTTTAGGTTTTGCATTTCTAGCATTTTAATTGTTTTTGTATTTCAAAATTGCACTCGGATAGGACTTGGGATAGGCCATCATGGGGGCCTATTCAAATACCACTTGATAATAGTTACTCTCTTGCCTAACCCCAGCATACAGTGTAGAGAAGATTCATGAATGAAAATGGAAACAATGGATAGCTTCTTGCAAGAGCAGCGGCCAACATCCCTGAAAATATCGTCCTTTTCCGCACCTTTTTCCGGATCACATGTATATTGTATCACGGTCATTTCAGACTATTTGTATTGTCCTCGCTGCAAATCATAATGGATAAATTAAAATTGTCGACCATAATGTAGTGGGAGAGGCATATCAATCCTGTATTTTAGCATCTTTGGTCTTAGTCACTGTATTTTCATAATTCCAAAGAGCATATATGCTAAATTGAACTAATTCATATTGTGAGTTAATTTAGGCAGGCAAAGAAACTTTGTGCGGTATTATCGTATAATGTGGGCTTTGGGGTCATCTGAAACTCTGTTTATCACGTTTTGGGTCTCCTGTCAGGTCGTTTTAACCCACCTCAAAGTATACATTTGACAAAGTGATCTTTCACATCTGTGAAACGTTTTGAACCCAGTTTGAGACTATTGGCATTATCCTCAGCGCACAGTATAATGGGAAATTCAACATGGAGATCAAATGGGATCCTTGTATGCTAGCACTTTTAGTGGTAACCCTTATGGACAACTACAAGCTACAGGTTTGCGGTAAGGTTTCCGCAATCAATTGCGTGTGTCAGAATTCTCCAAACGAGTGTTCCGATAGCGGCAGTCTTGTTCGGTTGATTATAGAGTCAACCACTACTGGCACACAGTATGAGATGAATGTGCCAAAAGTTTAATAATATGCCATAACTGGCGCACAGTGTGCCGTCAACGGCACACAGTATGCCGCTAATGGTACACGGTGTGCGGAGAGCATGCCGGAACTTGACTGTTAGTCGCTACCGCCATACAGATCGCCGCTACCGGCACACAGTGTGCCGCTATCAGCACAGTGGAATGCAGGTTTCATTATAATGCTAGTTGTTTTCAATTAATATATCTTTTCTATCCAACTCCAATATACATTGATGATGTGTATATTCGCTGAACGGGGGAAATTCTGAACGGCTTCATTCAAAAGTCTGAGAAAGTACAGTGTGCCATGCATATATGCTATATGAATTTTGTGTTGAATTTTATTTTGTACCCTGTGAACACTGAGCCATAATGGATATGTTCTAACAGTAAAAAATGTATAATTCCATATGAGTCGTTATAACTGACATTTGCAGAGGATTTAAAAGACGGTGAAATTTGGCCCTTTGTAAATATCAGGAAAACGATAAGCCTTGCGAATTGGTTTGGTTGAGAATACATAGCATTGTATTAATATGTATTCTGCAGCATCATCTTAAATGATTTGGGATTAGCGAAAATTACTAAACTCTCCCAAGATGGAGTATATAGGGGGAATATTCGTCACAATGTCGAAATATAGAATTACAAGCGTCTGGTCCGTCAGTCATAATTCAGCAGTCGCCCATTAAAGAATTTCCGCATCCATAATCCAAAGACCTTTTCTATATCCCAAATAACAGCATTAGCACCAAATTCAGAAAAACAATCATAGTATACATACACAGGCTAGTTTCCTGCAAGAGAGTAGCTATCAACAATTTTCAATGATGCCGGCAAGACATCATGATGTTCCAAAATTATCAAATCCGCACCGCTGCTCAATATTCTTAATCCATATGATATTCGTTGTAAAGTCGTCATCTAGAGAATAATGTATGTCACGCTTTGATTGTGTCTGTTCATATGAGCACCATGAGGAACTTCAGATACCTGGGTTCATACTGCCCCTAGCCTCGGGTTAAGCAAAAGTAGAAACAAGTTACGTAAGACATAAGACATACGGAAGACATACAAATAAACGGTTCTAAAAGATATTGCTGATACATGAAAAATAGAGAAGGTGTATTCAATACTTACAGATAAACAACAACAGCCAAGAACTGGTCATCTTTAGTATGAGAATCATGACACCCAAAGTATCCCATCCAGGGTTAATGCCAACAAAGGAAAGATTTTGTTATAAGGGATTTAAATACCAGTCAATCCCTTGCGGTAAGCAAACACTAATATGTACGTGTCTGTGACATTTTAATGTACTGAATATTTAATTGGACGCAGCGAGTCATATATTTGCGTAACGCAATGAATTGGGGGTCTTTACTATTATGTGCGTGCTGCACACACGAGATTCATTGTATTATATCATTCTGGAGACGGAATTGTTTATCCTTTCTCTACAAGTATAGAATTCAATCACAGCAGATGTAATAACGCTTTGTAAACAACCATGCATTATTGAATCAAATTCACTGAAGCATCCACAGAGCGCACGTACCAAACGATAAATTGTAAACCGGTTTTTGTGAACACTGAAACAAAACTTATCGTTTAAAATGAAGGAGTATGCTGATATTTATACTCGAGGAATTGTAAACATCCATAAGGAGGCAACATCAGGCATCTGCACGTCTCGTTTGCTGTTTTCTTCCACAGCGACAGATGATCGTAAGTATGGAGCAAATACTGTGGATATAATCGGTATTTTGGCACATTTAATCTCTCTCGCGGACAGTATCATTAGGTCCCAGTTGGGGCTATCTTCCCTCCACAGTTATGTTTGGAGAATTAAGACTTTCTGTTTGGTATAGCGAGGGTATATTTGTAAAACTGTTTACAACCGTTATTATTTCTTTGTTTGTTTGTTTGAATTAATCTTTCCTGGAGCTCCCTGGGTGGGAGTTTTGCTTTGTTTTTTTTTGTCTTGGTCAGCCCGGCTGGTTTGGCCTTGACGTAGATCACCATTTTCCTTGTTTGGATAGATGGCGCTGTATTGATTATAACATTTTCCTACAGGGCTTTTGGCGCTCTACCGCAATTGAAAGTGAAAATAAATGGCCGAAATGGTTCTCTCTCTCCCCCACCCCCGGCTGGGACAGACCCAACACATCTCCCCGGCTTGGCATGGTTACTACAGTGTTATACCCCCGTGGCTGGGGGCCTTTTGAATATCATTTGTTTATCTATCCATGGAATTCAAATGAACAGACACATTGAAAGCGTGACTGCTATATATATACTATAGAAAACACTTGAACGATGACTGAATATTGAATCTCGAATCTGACGCCCGCTATTTGTATTCTGATTCATATTTAAATATTTTGTTATTGGTATTCTGCGCAGATGAGTCAGTAAGCCTAAATGTATAGATTTTCCAACACGGTAGCATTCTTAAGATGTTTAAAAGCCATCCAATTAACAACATTTCTTCTTTTATTCTTTTTACACATATTTCATTAAAATTTGTCGTAACAGTGCAAGACACCCAACTAGCCGAAGGACTAATTCTTCAAGCAGAAAGTGGTAGACAATTTTGCGGGCATGTATATAGCACAATGTTTAGCACATTTATGTGTGAATACATATCAGCGATGTGTGAAACAGAGTTACTCTGTGTTTAGTTGAACACTGCTGTGAGATTCCAGTGCGCTTGGAATATTTTAGACCAAATCCATATTGACTGGGAACCTAATCGATGAAAACGTTTATTTCAGTATTGCGCGATCGCGCTTACTGATGTTAGACATCCCAGTAATTCAATAATTGTCAGTTATTTGCCTTCACTATATTTTTAAGATATTGTGTTCATGAAACTGATATTTTCCCTGCATGCTGTCAATAATGATCTGAATTCTACGTCCTAGGACAAACGCATGAGGCAAGACTAGCTTGAATTTACTTTTGTTGCAAAATATTCGTGAACC
>JAVTVY010009681.1:0-46532 GCA_036873755.1 Hanleya hanleyi
TCTGTTTAATCCTAGTACTCATTCCTGTCCTCTCTTATTTCCAATTAGTTTACTCTTCGAATGTATCCTTCAGCTGGAAAGCGATTGCTACAGAACTTTGATCCCAGAAATGGTCAATGTCGAAGACAGCATACGCTGACAATTGAAGCGGCTAAAGGGGACACAAAATCAGAAAACAGAGGACGACCAAATAGCTTATTTGCAAACGGATTGGCACCCCATTGCCCTGCACCTTCAGAACTACACTGGAACATTTGGTGAATTCGTGCGTGTGTTAATTGCACTTAGTGAGATGTATGCTTTGAAACAGTCAACGATCAGCGTGATTTTGATGTTGATCATCAGTATCATGGATTAATCTTTCTAGCGAAAGCTAAATCATCAGGAAGAAATTGTGTGAACCATATATATACTTTTTCGTGCCGCGTATTTTACACAAACGTACTTTGTGACTATCATCTGTAACTCTAATACTTGACCTTGCACATTATTTCGTCAATAATTTGAAATCTCTCCCAGAATACAACAGCCGTTAATTTCCCCGTCCACTTGATGCACACTAAATAGCTGAATATACCTCAACGGTATATACGGACACTCACTGAATGTGAGTTAGTACAAAGCCATTCAAACATCTGGGCATTGGAAGAAGACGAAGAAGCTAAATGTCGATGCACCAAAGCGCCATTAAAAGAGAGTAGATCTAGTGTACTATGCTACTTCTGGATCGGGAAATCATTAAAACAGTCGGAATGCATCCAAACATACAAAATGAACCTCTTGACATCCAGATATTGTAATTTTATACATTTGAAACTGTGGCAGAGTAAGCGATACCATACAGTGGTGGTTAAAACAGAGAATTGCGTCCACAAGTTGATAGTCTTACAGCAATGTTTATGTCTTCAAAGACATTCAAAGGTTCACGGGCCAGTATGTATCGCAGCAGGCTTTTATTCTGTCTGTTTATGTCGAAGATCACATAACGATAGAACGGTACTCAAACCAACTTCTCCAGTGACACCGGTCGCCTGACCAAACAGGACATTGCACCAAGGCGACTTTAACAAACGGGGTCAGAAACCACTATTACAATTTACATTGGCTGCAATGTTAAAAACTGTTGACGTAATTGCATCTCCTCGATTCATTAATTAAGTCTCGACTTCCATATTTCGGCCAGAAGTACTTTAATTCAAGAGCTACAACCGGACAGACTTCTTGACGGGGGTCGCCCAACGAAATTTTGGGTTATGCGCGCTCGTACAAATGACGTCATAATTTTGGCTTTTTCCTCTGCTTTAAGAAAGCGGTGCACAGGCACCCAAATAGTCCCTCAAAGCAACACCTTAAAAGGCCTTGAGTTAAAATCAAACTCACAGCGAAACCAAACACATATCATACTCCAATCACCTACCACTGACCTTCAATTATTCGTCGCAACAGAGACTGGGAAAAATATTGAAAACAATTCACTTCACTGGCAGAGGTTGCCTAAACGGATCGGGACTATTTTTAATAGTGGTCTTGTCCCAAACAGGCTTAAGGGCAATTATATAAGGAAATCGAAGAGGCGTGTCCTACAAGCAGATGGCAGTATATGTGAGCGTCAGAGTTTTGTGAGCGTCAGTTGTATGCGACGATTCAAGGTGGATACTTCATGTAAGGAAGCACGAGAGAGACTACAAGAGGGTGGAAAACCTGCACCATTCTCTTATTTTCAGCCGTACAAGTGCCATATTAATGAAACACAATGTGGTTCAAAGTAGTTTCTTTGTACAGCAGAGTACAGCTCTGTCTTTGTCAACGCTCTTTGCACCTTCTTAATGGAAGGAAATGAAGTTGACTTTTCAATTTGTCATCAGGAACATTACCTTTTCTCGGTACGGCAGAATGCAGCGGCACAATGGAAAATCAGAGAGTTTTCTTCTGCCGGCACTTTGAACCGGCAGAATGGAAAGAAGGGTGAGCCTAACCCTGTAACGTGACAATGAAGCGCATCAGAATGAACATGTCTTTCTTGAGAGCGTCACTTTGCAACGTCACAATCAAAGTCAAATCCTGCTTACCAGCATCACAATATAACACAATGACTTCTTCCCTCTACGGCAGAATGGAACGGCACAATGAAAAATGAAAGACTCTCTCTCTTTCTGCCCGCCGGCACTTTGAACCGGCAGAATGAAAGGAAGGGTTGAGCCTAACCCTGTAACGTCACAATGAAGTCCGTCAGAATGAAGATGTCTTTGTTGAGAGCGTCACTTTGCAACGTCACAATCAAAGCCAATCCTGCTTTCTAATTGGAGGTAGTTGCTATACAAGGTACCTGTTTTGTCGGTACGGCAGAATGGAACGACACAATGAAAAATTTAAGACCATATTTTTTCGAACCAACGCTGCAACGTCGCAATGAAAGACAGTCCCTTTACCTCTTTACGGCAGAATGCAGCGACACAATGGAAGATGAGAGAATTTTCTTCTACCGACACTTTGAACCGGCAGAATGGAAGGAAGGGTGAGCCTAGCCCTGTAACGTCACAATGAAGTGCGTCAGAATGAACATGTCTTTCTTCAGAGCGTCACTTTGCAACGTCACAATCAAAGTAAATCCTGCTTCTCAGCATCACATAACACAATCACTTTTTCCCTCTACGGCAGAATGGAACGGCACAATGGAAAATGAAAGACTTTCTTTCTGCCGGCACTTTGAAGCGACAGAATGGAAGAGAGCCTAACCCTGTAATGTCACAATGAAGTGCGTCAGAATGAACATGTCTTTCTTCAGAGCGTCACTTTGCAACGTCACAATCAAAGTCAATCCTGCTTACCAGCATCACAATATAACACAATCACTTTTTCCCTCTACGACAGAATGGAACGGCATAATGGAAAATGAAAGACTTTCTTTCTGCCGGCACTTTGAAGCGACAGAATGGAAGGAAATAAAGCGTTTAATTGATCATCAGAAACATTACTTTTTCTCGGTACGGCAGAATGGCACGTCACAATGAAAAATTTAAGACCATCTTTTTTCGTACTGACGCTGCAGCGTCACAATGAAACACAGTCACTTTAGTTCTTTACGGCAGATTTGCAGCGGCACAATGGAAAATCAGAGACTTTTCTTCTGCCGGCACTTTGAACCGGCAGAATGGAAGGAAAGGGTGAGCCTAACCCTGTAACGTCACAATGAAGTGCGTCAGAATGAAGATGTTTTTCTTGAGAGCGTCACTTTGCAACGTCACAATCAAAGCCAATCCTGCTTTCTAATTGGAGATAGTTGCTAAATAATTAGCTATTACGCTATACAAGGTACAATTTGACATTCGACTTGACATACATTCCGTGACATTGCTTTGACACTCACCTAAACATACATTCCTCCCTAATACAGCTCGATTGCACGTACATTTTTCCCTAATACCGCTTTGACACTGCACTTCAGATATATTCCTTCCTAACAGTGCTTTGAAAGTCAACTTCAAGCACACTCATACTGAACGCCCAGCTTCGACATTACCCTAGTTACGCTTTGGTGGAGAAATTATCTGACTTCTATAGCTGAAATGACCCTAAACCTGATAGTTATGAAGCATACCTAACCCTAAGTCCTAATACCGCTTTGACACTCAACATTACATACATTCCTCCCTAGCACCGCTTTGACACTCGGCTTCACATACATTCCTCCCTAACACCGCTTTGACAGTCAACTTCACATACATTCCTCCCTAACACCGCTTTGACATTCAACTTCAAATACATTCCTCCCTAACACCACTTTGACACTCAACTTCACATACATTCCTCCCTAACACCGCTTTGCCACTCGACTTGACATACATTCCTCCCTAACACTGCTTTGACAGTCTTCTTCACATACATTCCTCCCTAACACCGCTTTGACATTCGACTTCAAATACATTCCTCCCTAACACCGCTTTGACACTCGACTTCACGTACATTCCTCCCTAACACCGCTTTGCCACTCGACTTCACATACATTCCTCCCTAACACTGGTTGACACTCGAATTCACGCACATTCCTCCCTAACACCGCTTTGACATTAGACTTGACGTACATTCCTCCCTAACACCGCTTTGACACTCGACTTGACATACATTCCTCCCTAACACTGGTTGACACTCGACTTCACGTACATTCCTGCCTAACACCGCTTTGACACTCGACTTGACATACATTCCTCCCTAACACTGGTTGACACTGCCAAACGCCGTTTCTATGAAGAGATACATTACCGCAGTAGTATAGGCCGACAGGCAAAGTGATTTACCACTCTCAGCCCGACCACCGACCCCTTATGGAAATGTTTCAAACGCCGCTAAAAGACACTCTTCGCCAATTTCGTGATCCTTACATGGAAGATGCACCAAAATTACCAATACAAAACACAGCATCAAACAGACCAGATCCTTCGAAAATATGTTCCCTGAAATATTCGGGTCAATCCGGATGGCTTAAAGATTTATGACTTGAAACCGCCAAGAAACACTCCACAGAAATGGAGTACTGATCAGGAGACATTCTCGGATTTAAGACCTGGTGACAGGGGGACGCACCGCCCCCTCCCCCTACTCCTTGCCTCCGCACTGGAGGATGTGTTCGGGTAATGATAACATTTGCAGAGAATCGGCCTATTTATATAACAATAAATATTTTTACAACTAATCTTTACATAATTTGTGACGAGACGTATTTTCCACAAAATACTTAAGTTTTAGAACCCAAGCAGCTGAACTCGCGGATCAGTACACAAAATACTTAAGTTTTAGAACCCAAGCAGCTGAACTCGCGGATCAGTACACAGGCTCTGCTTTACTTTCCAAGGTCTCGCATGCATGCAGATTAAGAGATAGAACAGCGACCAAAGAAACTATCCAAGTAGCTGAACTGATGGATCACTGAACACAGGCTCTGCTTTACTTTCCAATTAAGTAAAACAATTGAGCCTAAACTTGCCATACACATGCCATACACATTGTCCATCATTTCACGATGGAGGGGATGTTTATGAATTGGTACACAACTGGAGTGGATGAAGCATGGCAAGGAAAGAATAATACATATCGGAAGGAAATACCAGGCGAGCTCTTTGGTAGCCTTGCTGTATATGTAGGCCTACATTTTTCAATCGATGTCAAATCCTCCTACATATATGTATGTAACATTGACACATTTTGTGTCTAAAAAAAATTAACAAAGAGTACGGTCAGTCTGTCACTTCATTCTTCCGATCACAGAAATCCTTGTATTTTAAATACTTGATACATTGAGAAAGTGACATTGTGCCGTGCACCCAAAAAAAAGAGAAATCCTTCTAGTTTTTATATTTTAAATAGTTGATAAGTTGGAAATGTTGAATTGGATCGGTTGGATCATTCTGCCGTGATAAAAAAAAGACTAATTAAATAGTTGATCAATTGAGAAAGTTTAATTGAGACATTCTGCCGTGATAAAAAAAAACGAGTACAAGGCCATAATTTTCATTGTGCCATTCTGCCGTCTTCCCCAAATAAGGGAGACTACGGTCATTCTGCCGCTTCATTCTGCCGGCCACAGTAATAGTCCTATTTGTAAATACTTGATAAATTGAGAGAGCTTCATTGTGCCATAGTGCCGTCGCCAAAATAAAAGAAGGCCTACTCGACCACGATTTTCATTCTGCCATTCTGACGTCTCCCCCAAAACAGACAGCATACGGCCATTCTGTCGCTTCATTCTGCCGGTCACAGAAATACTCCTTGTTCAATGTCCATGTATCACGGTCTCCAACCACCACCACCCACCCACCCACCCACCCTATTAAAGTTGAATGCCATTGGCGTAAACGCCAATAAGGAGAGGATATCTCTCTCGTGCTTTCTTACATGAAGTATGGACCCGATTCAAACTACGCCAGAAATGTTGAACATTCCTGATGCTATCTTTTGCAGAATCCGATACAACCTGGGTGACGGGTAAACACTGTCTATTCTTGACATTTGCTTCTGGCATATTATTAGATTCCCGTCTATTTAGAATTGCCTATCTCGATATTCGAAAGGCCTTCCTCATATTGTACTGTTAGCATAATATAATGGCAATTCCAATGCACATCCGCTGAATTTCTTGCAAGAGATATGTGACCTACAGTATTGTTGTAACAAGAGTACGGAATCATCACAGAAAGGATTGTTTCGTGAAGCAACAAAACGTGAAACTATTATATAAGGAGTCCTTTCAATAGATGGATAATTCATTTCCATCTATTAATAGTGTCAACCAATTAACTAGATTGTAGCGTAATTCTGTTGTATCATTCCTCATGATTGACAACGTGACAGTTCAACATTCATAGAAATACATGACAACCTCATAAAAGACTCCGGCTAAACTGTCGATATAAACCAGTCAGGGGTTCGAATGATAATCTGTCCTCAACCTTCACTATTTTACAGCATATAGCCTCCAGAGACGATGGCCAGGATCCACAAGCAATAAAGGACACCTTTCGTGATCGAGGAATCATAAATCACTTAATCATGTCTTTGATCTCACATGTTTATATGCATGTTATTCATGGTCAATCTGGGTTGTTGTGGTAATCATTCCCATGTACACATGGCTATGCATAAACATGCATAATAAACGCACGCAAAAATCAAGAAAGCAGGAGTAGTATGCTGATACTGGCAGACCCCAGATGTCAGGTATACTAATACTGGCGGATCCCAGTTGTCAGGTATACTAATACTGGAGGACCCCTGGTGTCAGGTATACTAATGGCATGTACTTTCTATTTCATTCTTATAATTGCCTTCTAATACTCTAGATATTTACTCAAGTAACGCAATCAATCACACAGGTTTAATGTATACAAGTAACATGAGTAAATGGGTCCTAATCTGTTCAATTCACCTCACTATTAAAGTAGCTCTGTCGAAAGTGCTTGTAGTAGGAAATAGTGTTTACCATTCGTTCAATTAATATGTCTTTTAATAAGTGGAAAGTTTGCTAACAGCTTATCACATAATTATTGATTTTCATGGGGAGAATATATAGCCAACGGATCTTTTAATAAGTGGGAATTTTGCTTACAGCTTATTACATAATTAGCCGAGTCGTATGCATTGGAGTAAATATTTCGTAAATATCATTATGCATACAAATGAAAGCTAAAGCTGAAAGCTGTGACTCTAATACTTGACCTTGCACATTATTTCGTCAATAATTTAAAATCTCTCCCAGAATACAACAACCGTTAATTTCCCCGTCCACTTGATGCACACTAAATAGCTGAATATACCTCAACGGTATATACGAACACTCGCTGAAGGTGAGTTAGTACAAAAATATTCCAACATCTGGGCATTGGGAGAAGACGAAGAAGCTAAATGTCGATGTACAAAAGCGCCATTAACCGTAAGAGAGTAGATCTAGTTTGCTATGCTGCTTCTGAAACGGGACACCATTAAAACAGTACGAATGCATCCAAGCATACAAAATGAACATCTAGATATTATAATTATATACATTTGAAACTAAAACAGTAAGCGATACCATACATTGGTTAAAACAGAGAAAGTTGATAGTCTTACAGCAAATTATGTTTATGTCTACAAAGGTAATCAAAGGTTCACGGGCGAGTATATATCGCAGTAGGCTTTTATTCTGTCTGTTCATGTCGAAGATCACATAACGACAGGACAGTACTCAAACCAACGTCACGTGTGATACCGGTCACCTGACCAAACAGGACATTGCGCCAAGGCGGTTTTAACAAACCGGCTTAAGGGCAAGCAGATACGGAAATCGAAGAGGCGTGTCCTACAAGCAGATGGCAATATATGTGAGTTTTCTCTTTTTTTTCTGTCATTAGCTTTGAAAAAGTTGGAAGTATCTCCAACGAAACGTCAGCTCCACAGCAATAAAGAAGTTGTTATCCATAGCATAGCATTGTGTAATATATGTGAGTGTCAGAGTCTTGTGAGCGTCAGTTGTATGCGAAGACTCAAAATATGACAGAAATATGGCAGAATCCGATACAAACTGGGTGACGGGTAAACACTGTCCATTCTTGACATTTGCTTCTGGTATATTATTAGTTTCCCGTATATGTGAGTTGGTTTCGATAGCCATCAGGCAGTCAACGTCTATATAGAATTGCCTCCCTTAATATTCGAAAGGCCTTCCTCATATTGTAATGTTAGCATAATATACTGGCAATTCCAATGCACATACGCTGAATTTCTTGGAAGAGATATGTGACCTAGGGTATTGTTGTAACAAGAGTACGGAATCGTCAGAGAAAGGATTTTCCCAAACATAATGAGTCCTTTCAATATATGGATAACCCATTTTCTTCTATTAATAGTGTCAACCAATTAACTAGTTTGTAGCGTAATTCTGTTGTACCATTCCTCATGTTTGACAACGTGACAGTTCAACATTCATAGAAAAACATGACAACCTCATAAAATACCCATTCTAAGATCGTGTATAACATACGCACCCTATATAACCATGCAGGAAATCTACACGCTATTAAGCATGTAATAAAGATGATGGGATAGAAAGACAAGTTTCTCCCAAGAAATAAGCGGTAACAAGGTTTCATTGACGGTCCTATTTTCAAATGCATCTTCCCCAGGCAAGACCAGGCTTCACACAGTATATAGAGTTCCACTCCTGGAGGTAGCGACAGGATACGCCTTGTGTCCAGAACATGTCAGATCCGTATCATTAATTGTCTTGTACTGTCTTGTCTAAGTGATTTTCCATGTCGTTCTTATGGTATGTCAGTCTATGTTAACATAGCTGATCTTAGCCAAAAGCTGATCTTAAAACTGATGTTTACACTGTACTTTTTTACGCTGTTCTTCCCAATCAGTTTAGTCTCTCGACGTGGGAATGACGTTGAAAACCATACAATCAGTTCGCGCTGGTAAATAATTGAATAACTGTGGAACGAAGCTCTTAAGAAGAGCCGTGAAAGGTGATTTATTTAAAATTATTTCGCAAAAACGTACACAGAAATTGAAAATTCTTTTCTCTTCATTCTGTTTTTCTCGTTTTGGATAATGCATTTGTTTCCTCATTTTATATGGAAAGCATGTTCTACCTTTTATTCTCCAAACATGAAATTCATCAAACCCAATACCGTGTATACAGCGAAACGGGTTCAAACTGACATATCGATCCATCGAGCCATCAATATCTGGAGCATATGTTAACTCTAGCGGTTTATTTGCTATTTACTTCCATCCATTTAATTGCATTAGTATTTCAACTGAAACGTTTGCTATAATTCTGTCGCGTAATTAGGGAAATCAAATTAATAAATCATAACGTAACCATAGTTATGTACACGTAATGAATTATCTTCGCCATTAAAGTAAAAGGTGCTGTTCTACAAAGCATGTCTGCTGGATCCTCGGGGGTACACATGCAGCCAAATGTCGGTTCCACCAGATTAAATCCTTAGACAATCAACGAACATAATTTGCAACGCAAGCGTAGTCTGAATAGCTTCACAGGTATTAAGCGTACCTGATACAGTCGATCGAATACGATCGAGGAGGCATCCCTTCATTATTGAAGAGAGTGAAAACGTAAACTTAGAAAAAAAACAATTTTAACATGGCCCCCATGTGGTGCAACCTATAGACGAATCAGCACAAAAATATCCCCAAAAGATAACTTGAGGGAATGTACCCACATACCAAATTTGGAAAGAATTCGTTGAGGTCTTCACCAGTTACTGTCCGCAAATGCAATTTTACCTGGGCGCACAGGTGGCGCCACGTATAGGCAGATAGGCATAATAAACAATCCCAACCGAGATCTTGATGCAAGATCCCTTGACACTGGGAATCGAAAACTGAATCTGGCCAGTCTTACCAAAATGTTAACTTGGCCCACAGGTGACCCACCAGAGGTCGACATGAAAAACAATCCCAAGTGAGACCTTAAGGCAAAGTAACTGTACAGCATACCTGGAAAGAATCCATCCGAGTTATTAAAAGTTATTGTCCAGAAACAAATTTAAATTAGCAGATGGCGCCACCTATATGTGGATCGGTATGAAAAACAATGCCAAGCGAGATATTGAGGCGAGTTTCCCACATACCAATTTCGGAAAGAATCGGTCCAGGTTTTCATACGTTAGTATCTGGAACGCTTTTAACTTAGCCATCAGGTGGCGCCAGCTATACACGAATCGACACGGAAAACAATCTCAAGCTAGATGTTGAGGCAAGGTACCCACAGACCAACTTTGGAAAGACTCCTTAAGGTTTTCAAAAGTTATTGTCTGGAAATGCAATTTCAACTCGGCCCCCAGGTGGCGCTACCTAGAGGCGGATTGGCACGAAAAACGATTCCAAGCAAGATCTTTAGGCAAGGGACCTACTTACCAAATTCAAAAACATGGGTCTGTGCCTGATAAATCGAACTCTTTTGGGGTTGAAATTCATTGTGGCGTGGCAGAATTATACCAACGTTGCAGACTACACACACATTTCAACTTTCTGCCAAGATATATTGGATACATAAGCTCAAAGGCAAAATATGAGGGTCGGGCGAGGGCTAGTTTTGGAGATAGAGGGTGAAGCTAGGCGCTCGAGGGTGGGACGAGCTCTCCTCGAGGGTAGCTGCCATGAAGGCCATAGAAGGCTTCCTGCATATGAAACAACCACACTGACAACTGTATGCCATCATCTGTCAGTTTGAAGAATCACAAGGTTGAATTCAATTCAATTCAGGAAATTGATCATATGCACAGTTTGCACCCAAACTTTAGGAACTCAGTTTTAATTAATATAGTAAGTTACATGTGTGGACATAAATGGTTCATGCAAGCGTTAGGGTAAATCATATGTTGTGTAATACAATTATTTAATAGCAAAATTGAAGAAAATGGTGTCCTTCATTTAAGGCGACAGGAAATTCAAAACTAGCAGGGATTCGGTACCAAGGGTAGTATCAATTGACGCTGAGAAGCAGTGTAACATTTGGTGCCCCGGGGTGGGTACATCCTCTCGAGGGTAGTGCATAGGTTGAATAAGTTAAGTGTAGCATCATATAATCTCCCGGGATATATGAGAATTGTGGGGAGGGGGATCGGGTGGGGCTTAGTCCAGGAGACATAGCGTGGGGCCGAGAAACTGTGGACACGTTTGTTTTCTATGTCCAAAATAACTTTTTTGGACAAGGACAGAGACAAGAACATCCACAGACAGCATGATCCCTATATTGAGTTTGAGGTGGATCAGCACCAAAACACAAAAAACACAACCACATGGTCTTGTTACCTGTACCTGCTACCTAGATTTGGCACTGACATGTGCCCAAACAGAGGCAGCCACTTTACCATAGGATCAGATGGAAAATTTGCATACAACAGAAGTTGTAGATGAAAAACACAAGTATCCAGTCTCAGACAGAGGTTAAAAACAATAGGTGTCTTCCCCCAGACAGGAGCACAACAAATTTGAAGTTGATTTACGAAGACATTCCGAAGTTATCCGACGGAAAAGATTGAATAAATGGGAAATTTGCATATAAGGGAATTTGTAGATAAAAACCCAGTTGCTAGTTTCGGGCACTGGTGTCTTCCCCTAGGCAGGACCAATATGCACCACAAATATGAAGTTGATAGACAAGGGTATTCAAAAGTTATCCGACGGAAAATAAAAGTGAGAAAAAGAAGAAACGGAAGACAGAATAAACTGACAAACACATAAGGCAAAACGTTTTTCCGTGCGCACAGACCAAACATTTTTCTGGCAACTGATGCATGAAATCAACACTTCTATTTGTGCCACGTGAAGAGACAAACTGAAATGATACTATTTCCAATAACTAAAACAGGACATCAAAACAGCTCTTTGACCCAATGTTCACGAATTTTTTTGGCGAAACTTTGACAGAGAAATATGTAAAAAAAAAAAAAAAGCGAGAAAAGAAATATTGCAAAAAGATATTTCTTATTTTTACTGTGGGCAATAGAAAGGTTTGAAACGGTACTAAAACTGATGCTGCTGTACCTGTAAAGTTGGAAATTTATTTTATTTAGCTTTCGTCAGTTCACACCTTGCTGACTCAGCTGACCAACTATCCCAGACTGGCAATTCTGGTACATTTAGAGCCTGTATAGAGTAAATCCCCCATTATTGACTGACTTTTATGACGGAGAACATTACAAAAAATGCATAATAAATGTATGGAGAAAACAAGATACCAGGGGCATTATACTGGGCAACCTGAGACTGGCGTACCCCAGGTACTATCATGTATTTTTTTTTATATTAACAATTGACTTAATTTGATATTTTTGGAATATAATGATGTCTCGCCGATATCATTGAAAACTGTTGACCACTTCTCTCTTGCAGAAAACTAGCCTATGTTTATGTATACTATGATTGTCTTTTTGAATTTGGGGCTAATCCTGTTATATGGAATATGGGATAGGTATTTGAATTATGGACGCGGATATTCTTTAATGGACGACGGCTGAATTATGAATGACGGACCAGACGCTTGTAATTTGAATTATGGACGAGAAGATTATTTAATGGACGACGGCTGAATTATGAATGACGGACCAGACGCTTGTAATTTGAATTATGGACGAGAAGATTATTTAATGGACGACGACTGAATAATGAATGCCGGACCACACTTTGGCAAATAATCAAATTCAAATATTCGGTTTCTAATTCCATTGACAACCCTTTCCTTCTCAACCACAGAATCAATTACAACGGTTCACCATATTCAATCAAACGGGCTCCAACCAAAACGTAATCCTGTCTAATGTGATTATACTAGTGAAATATTGTTTACCATTCGTTCGATTGCATTGGCATTTAATTAATGGCCTATTTGTCAACTGTTTGTCAAGGACTTGGATGAGTCGTAGTAATTATCTTTTTTATAGCTTAAACCTCGGTATGTATAGGAAATGGATTTCCTCTACCAGCCCTGTAGACTTTGGGGGCATATAACATGCTGATGAACATTGTCTGTTGATTGCGAGATTCTACAGAATAGAACGCAACATTAAAAGGGTGGTAGAAAACGATGCTGGGGTACAGACAAGAAGTCATATGACCTACAGACAAATATACTGACTGCATATTTCTAAAGATATCACAGGACCCAAAAGTTATCACTGTCCAAGCCACGCTTTTATTGTAGGTGTTCATGTGAACATCTTGAATGACCCAACCACACGGTCCCTAACACCGGCTTGAATGACCCAACCACACGGTCCCTAACACCGGCTTGAATGACCCAACCACACGGTCCCTAACACCGGCTTGAATGACCCAACCACACGGTCCCTAGCACCGGCTTGAATGACCCAACCACACGGTCCCTAACACCGGCTTGAATGACCCAACCACACGGTCCCTAACACCGGCTTGAATGACCCAACCACACGGTCCCTAACACCGGCTTGAATGACCCAACCACACGGTCCCTAACACCGGCTTGAATGACCCAACCACACGGTCCCTAACACCGGCTTGAATGACCCAACCACACGGTCCCTAGCACCGGCTTGAATGACCCAACCACACGGTCCCTAACACCGGCTTGAATGACCCAACCACACGGTCCCTAGCACCGCCTTGAATGACCCAACCACACGGTCCCCGCCGGCTTAAATGACCCAACCACACGGTCCCTAACAACGGCTTGAATGACCCAACCACACGGTCCCTAGCACCGGTTGAATGACCCAACCACACGGTCCCTAACACCGGCTTGAATGACCCAACCACACGGTCCCTAACACCGGCTTGAATGACCCAACCACACGGTCCCTAACACCGGCTTGAATGACCCAACCACACGGTCCCTAACACCGGCTTGAATGACCCAACCACACGGTCCCTAACACCGGCTTGAATGACCCAACCACACGGTCCCTAGCACCGGCTTGAATGACCCAACCACACGGTCCCTAACACCGGCTTGAATGACCCAACCACACGGTCCCTAGCATCGCCTTGAATGACCCAACCACACGGTCCCTAGCACCGGCTTGAATGACCCAACCACACGATCCCTAACACCGGCTTGAATGACCCAACCACACGGTCCCTAACACCTGCTTGAATGACCCAACCACACGGTCCCTAACACCGGCTTGAATGACCCAACCACACGGTCCCTAACACCGGCTTGAATGACCCAACCACACGGTCCCTAACACCGGCTTGAATGACCCAACCACACGGTCCCTAACACCGGCTTGAATGACCCAACCACACGGTCCCTAGCACCGGCTTGAATGACCCAACCACACGGTCCCTAACACCGGCTTGAATGACCCAACCACACGGTCCCTAGCACCGGCCTTGAATGACCCAACCACACGGTCCCTAGCACCGGCTTGAATGACCCAACCACACGGTCCCTAACACCGCCTTGAATGACCCAACCACACGGTCCCTAGCACCGGCTTGAATGACCCAACCACACGGTCCCTAACACCGGCTTGAATGACCCAACCACACGGTCCCTAACACCGGTTTGAATGACCCAACCACACGGTCCCTAACACCGGCTTGAATGACCCAACCACACGGTCCCTAGCACCGGCTTGAATGACCCAACCACACGGTCCCTAACACCGGCTTGAATGACCCAACCACACGGTCCCTAACACCGGCTTGAATGACCCAACCACACGGTCCCTAACACCGGCTTGAATGACCCAACCACACGGTCCCTAACACCGGCTTGAATGACCCAACCACACGGTCCCTAACACCGGCTTGAATGACCCAACCACACGGTCCCTAACACCGGCTTGAATGACCCAACCACACGGTCCCTAACACCGGCTTGAATGACCCAACCACACGGTCCCTAGCACGGCTTGAATGACCCAACCACACGGTCCCTAGCACACGGTCCCTAACACCGGCTTGAATGACCCAACCACACGGTCCCTAACACCGGTTGAATGACCCAACCACACGGTCCCTAACGCCGGCTTGATTGACCCAACCACACGGTCCCTAACACCGGCTTGAATGACCCAACCACACGGTCCCTAACACCGGTTTGAATGACCCAACCACACGGTCCCTAACACCGGCTTGAATGACCCAACCACACGGTCCCTAACACCGGCTTGAATGACCCAACCACACGGTCCCTAACACCGGCTTGAATGACCCAACCACACGGTCCCTAGCACCGGCTTGAATGACCCAACCACACGGTCCCTAACACCGGCTTGAATGACCCAACCACACGGTCCCTAACACCGGCTTGAATGACCCAACCACACGGTCCCTAACACCGGCTTGAATGACCCAACCACACGGTCCCTAACACCGGCTTGAATGACCCAACCACACGGTCCCTAACACCGGCTTGAATGACCCAACCACACGGTCCCTAACACCGGCTTGAATGACCCAACCACACGGTCCCTAACACCGGCTTGAATGACCCAACCACACGGTCCCTAACACCGGCTTGAATGACCCAACCACACGGTCCCTAACACCGGCTTGAATGACCCAACCACACGGTCCCTAGCACCGGCTTGAATGACCCAACCACACGGTCCCTAACACCGGCTTGAATGACCCAACCACACGGTCCCTAACACCGGCTTGAATGACCCAACCACACGGTCCCTAACACCGGCTTGAATGACCCAACCACACGGTCCCTAACACCGGCTTGAATGACCCAACCACACGGTCCCTAACACCGGCTTGAATGACCCAACCACACGGTCCCTAACACCGGCTTGAATGACCCAACCACACGGTCCCTAACGCCGGCTTGAAATGACCCAACCACACGGTCCCTAACACCGGCTTGAATGACCCAACCACACGGTCCCTAACACCGGCTTGAATGACCCAACCACACGGTCCCTAACACCGGCTTGAATGACCCAACCACACGGTCCCTAACACCGGCTTGAATGACCCAACCACACGGTCCCTAACACCGGCTTGAATGACCCAACCACACGGTCCCTAACACCGGCTTGAATGACCCAACCACACGGTCCCTAACACCGGCTTGAATGACCCAACCACACGGTCCCTAACACCGGCTTGAATGACCCAACCACACGGTCCCTAACACCGGCTTGAATGACCCAACCACACGGTCCCTAACACCGGCTTGAATGACCCAACCACACGGTCCCTAACACCGGCTTGAATGACCCAACCACACGGTCCCTAACACCGGCTTGAATGACCCAACCACACGGTCCCTAACACCGGCTTGAATGACCCAACCACACGGTCCCTAACACCGGCTTGAATGACCCAACCACACGGTCCCTAACACCGGCTTGAATGACCCAACCACACGGTCCCTAACACCGGCTTGAATGACCCAACCACACGGTCCCTAGCACCGGCTTGAATGACCCAACCACACGGTCCCTAACACCGGCTTGAATGACCCAACCACACGGTCCCTAGCATCGCCTTGAATGACCCAACCACACGGTCCCTAGCACCGGCTTGAATGACCCAACCACACGATCCCTAACACCGGCTTGAATGACCCAACCACACGGTCCCTAACACCTGCTTGAATGACCCAACCACACGGTCCCTAACACCGGCTTGAATGACCCAACCACACGGTCCCTAACACCGGCTTGAATGACCCAACCACACGGTCCCTAACACCGGCTTGAATGACCCAACCACACGGTCCCTAACACCGGCTTGAATGACCCAACCACACGGTCCCTAACACCGGCTTGAATGACCCAACCACACGGTCCCTAACACCGGCTTGAATGACCCAACCACACGGTCCCTAGCACCGCCTTGAATGACCCAACCACACGGTCCCTAGCACCGGCTTGAATGACCCAACCACACGGTCCCTAACACCGGCTTGAATGACCCAACCACACGGTCCTAACACCGGCTTGAGTGACCCAACCACACGGTCCCTAACACCGGCTTGAATGACCCAACCACACGGTCCCTAACACCGGCGAATGATACAACCACACGGTCCCTAACACCGGCTTGAATGACCCAACCACACGGTCCCTAACACCGGCTTGAATGACCCAACCACACGGTCCCTAACACCGGCTTGAATGACCCAACCACACGGTCCCTAACACCGGCTTGAATGACCCAACCACACGGTCCCTAACACCGGCTTGAATGACCCAACCACACGGTCCCTAACGCCGGCTTGAATGACCCAACCACACGGTCCCTAACACCGGCTTGAATGACCCAACCACACGGTCCCTAACACCGGTTTGAATGACCCAACCACACGGTCCCTAACACCGGCTTGAATGACCCAACCACACGGTCCCTAGCACCGGCTTGAATGACCCAACCACACGGTCCCTAACACCGGCTTGAATGACCCAACCACACGGTCCCTAACACCGGCTTGAATGACCCAACCACACGGTCCCTAGCACCGGCTTGAATGACCCAACCACACGGTCCCTAACACCGGCTTGAATGACCCAACCACACGGTCCCTAGCATCGCCTTGAATGACCCAACCACACGGTCCCTAGCACCGGCTTGAATGACCCAACCACACGATCCCTAACACCGGCTTGAATGACCCAACCACACGGTCCCTAACACCTGCTTGAATGACCCAACCACACGGTCCCTAACACCGGCTTGAATGACCCAACCACACGGTCCCTAACACCGGCTTGAATGACCCAACCACACGGTCCCTAACACCGGCTTGAATGACCCAACCACACGGTCCCTAACACCGGCTTGAATGACCCAACCACACGGTCCCTAACGCCGGCTTGAATGACCCAACCACACGGTCCCTAACACCGGCTTGAATGACCCAACCACACGGTCCCTAACACCGGCTTGAATGACCCAACCACACGGTCCCTAACGCCGGCTTGAATGACCCAACCACACGGTCCCTAACACCGGCTTGAATGACCCAACCACACGGTCCCTAACACCGGTTTGAATGACCCAACCACACGGTCCCTAACACCGGCTTGAATGACCCAACCACACGGTCCCTAGCACCGGCTTGAATGACCCAACCACACGGTCCCTAACACCGGCTTGAATGACCCAACCACACGGTCCCTAACACCGGCTTGAATGACCCAACCACACGGTCCCTAACACCGGCTTGAATGACCCAACCACACGGTCCCTAACACCGGCTTGAATGACCCAACCACACGGTCCCTAACACCGGCTTGAATGACCCAACCACACGGTCCCTAACACCGGCTTGAATGACCCAACCACACGGTCCCTAACACCGGCTTGAATGACCCAACCACACGGTCCCTAACACCGGCTTGAATGACCCAACCACACGGTCCCTAACACCGGCTTGAATGACCCAACCACACGGTCCCTAACGCCGGCTTGAATGACCTAAACTCACGATCTCCAACACTGGCTTGAATGACCCAAATTCACACGGTCCTAAATACCGGCTTTGAATGACCCAACCACACGGTCCCTAACACCGGCTTGAATGACCCAACCACACGGTCCCTAGCATCGCCTTGCTTGAATGACCCAACCACACGGTCCCTAACACCGGCTTGAATGACCCAACCACACGGTCCCTAGCACCGGCTTGAATGACCCAACCACACGGTCCCTAACACCGGCTTGAATGACCCAACCACACGGTCCCTAGCATCGCCTTGAATGACCCAACCACACGGTCCCTAGCACCGGCTTGAATGACCCAACCACACGATCCCTAACACCGGCTTGAATGACCCAACCACACGGTCCCTAACACCTGCTTGAATGACCCAACCACACGGTCCCTAACACCGGCTTGAATGACCCAACCACACGGTCCCTAACACCGGCTTGAATGACCCAACCACACGGTCCCTAACACCGGCTTGAATGACCCAACCACACGGTCCCTAACACCGGCTTGAATGACCCAACCACACGGTCCCTAGCACCGGCTTGAATGACCCAACCACACGGTCCCTAACACCGGCTTGAATGACCCAACCACACGGTCCCTAACACCGGCTTGAATGACCCAACCACACGGTCCCTACCACCGCCTTGAATGACCCAACCACACGGTCCCTAGCACCGGCTTGAATGACCCAACCACACGGTCCCTAGCACCGGCTTGAATGACCCACCACACGGTCCCTAACACCGGCTTGAATGACCCAACCACACGGTCCCTACCACCGCCTTGAATGACCCAACCACACGGTCCCTAGCACCGCCTTGAATGACCCAACCACACGGTCCCTAGCACCGGCTTGAATGACCCAACCACACGGTCCCTAGCACCGGCTTGAATGACCCAACCACACGGTCCCTAGCACCGGCTTGAATGACCCAACCACACGGTCCCTAGCACCGGCTTGAATGACCCAAACACACGGTCCCTAACACCGGCTTGAATGACCCAACCACACGGTCCCTACCACCGCCTTGAATGACCCAACCACACGGTCCCTAGCACCGCCTTGAATGACCCAACCACACGGTCCCTAGCACCGGCTGACCCAACCACACGGTCCCTAGCACCGGCTTGAATGACCCAACCACACGGTCCCTAGCACCGGCTTGAATGACCCAACCACACGGTCCCTAGCACCGGCTTGAATGACCCAACCACACGGTCCCTAGCACCGGCTTGAGTCGTATTAGCCCTATCAAGTAATCTCAAGTCGCAGCAATTGCCCTTGGAAATCGTTTTGAGTTGCGTGGAACAATCAGAATGGAGGACAATGAAATCCTGGGTATCGAATAAACCAAGGAGAGTTTTCGAACGCAGCTCTAGAATTGGCCTCCCCGGGTGTCGCATTGAATCGTACGGATTTAATGAGAACAGACAGGATGGTGCACCAAAGAGATATAGAAATGCAGTAGAGTTTTCTCGACGTCAATCATAGGAAACCTTGCCCTCTCACTATAGGCTGATGTAATTGGTTCTGTCGTCTCATGTTCCTAATTAGCTGTGATGTATTCACCAATAGGAAAATGATTTCATTGGAGCTACTACCACATAGCCCTTGTATCTATTTTGGAAATGACCCAAGTCTGATTTTGCAAATTTTGACAGTGAAACAGTGAGCAGAAAAAACAGTTGAGTAAAGCTGTAATTCATTATGTTTGCTTCAGATCTCTGGGAAAATATGTACTCTAATGCAGCTTTGAAATGTTTGCGTAACCTGAGTTAATGTATCTACTCTATCATTCTCTTTTTCCATCACCATTCTATGTCACGTTGAACATCTTATCTTCCTCAGCACAGTCCTTAGATTCCTAATTTAATATTGATCAATGATCATTAGAACAATCCATTTCTGCAGTACCGGTATCTCTGTCACGGTGAGGGTGTCATCTTATTCAGGCCGAAACCGTAACACACTGATCACAATTAACAGACCACGTTAACTCAGCTCGCCCATGATGGTGTATTAATGTAGGGTCAATATTGGTCGTCCGATGATCAGTAGAGGCGAACACACAGTCTTGCATTGATTAAATAAGTGAACTTTACTTTAGCAAAACGAACATCGATATTTACAGGTTACACAATGATCCTATAGTTTGTTGGGAAATTCCTCAACTATAACTGGTCTACAGGGTCGGTACAAGTCCGCAACCTGGAATCTCCCATCTCCCTCTTTGGACTCACATTTATAGTTCATATCACTATTGAACCTAGTTACGTACACAAAGGATTACTCTTGGTTACATGACAAACACTACCTTGCCTGGACACGAGCGGGCTATCAACGCTCCGAGGACAATTCAAGTTAACAGACGACTTTACAGAATAAACTTAACGAAGCTATTGTCTATTGTGCCACAACGATAATAACTTCGCCTGCTCCGTGCATTTACACTTGTACATATTAATCTACTGCTAAACTGGAATACAATCGAAACATATAGTAAAGTTACCTTTACTATATCACCCCCTTGTTTAATTAAAACACGTCCCGTGTTTGGAAAAAAATCGCTAACCTCTAAGTGATGTGAAATGAAACGCTCATGAAGGTGGATAAGGATTATTAACCAACCAAAGACACAGGTTATGGAAATACCCTTACAACATTACCCCCTCGGCTGATGAGATACGTCCTCGTATCTCCGAAAAAAAAATTCGAAAGAGCGTCTACTTTAAGTATAGTGAAAGTGTTGGAAGTGAATGATAAACGATAATGTCACTTCGTCGAAATCCTTTAAAATATCCTGCAATGGTTGTGTGAACATGTAGGGCCAAACATTTCGTGTTTTGCCACGTTGATCAGAAATCTGCTTGATTTCAATGCATGCGACAGCATAGTTGCGTGACTCGATACTTTTATCAATATCCCTTCTCACAGTATTTAATGTGTCTGTAACAGGAAATTCTTTCACTATGTTCCTTGCTTCAAAAATTCAGACTCCCTTTGGGGTTATGGGTTGGTACCGAACTCTGATTTTTGCAACAGGTTCGCTTTGTATTTCGTTTGATGGTAGTACCATGACTGCGCTTTTACGGGTCTCGTTATGCTCTTCTGGTCCACGTGATCCTGGAATTCGATCTTCATGGACTGTCAAATATTCCAAACCACTCGAATCAAGGTCATCTCTGGAAACCCACTGGTTGCAACGATTTGGCTGATTCTTCCACTTCACCAGGAAGTGGTCAGAGTCACATAAATACTTGCGTTTGAGTATTCTCCCAGTTACTAAACATATAGTAAAGTTACCTTTACTATAGTATTCCTTGAAATTATGACAAAAGACCGTCTTATTGAATCCAAAATTTGCAGCTTAAGATATCGTAAGTCTACTTCTTGAGAATCCCGTTATCCATAGTTCGAGTACGATATGGAGATGACCAGCTTATGTTGTACAGTTATATTGAGATCGTCTTTCTTGTAGTACCTCCCTCCAGTACGGATGCTTAACATGTGTTATCGATAGCCTAGTATTTGTTTTATGCCGATAACAAGCTTACATGTTTGCTTCAGAGTAATGTTAGCAGTTATTCTTTTGATGGACTGTATCATTGTTTGATACAGATCCTTAGTATTTGCTGATAGGTGATGACATAATTCATTGACAGAGTTATAGCTGTGTCTGTGCCTCTTTTGCAGATTAGTTGTGCGCTGTCATGACCAATGTCCACCATGTTGTTTCATGATTTCGTGCCAGATCTTGATAGATTCGTGTCTTGCTATAACTATTTATTGTCATTGTTTATTAGAACTAATAATCTGTTTATTCTCAGAGGAATGAGAGATGTTTTATTCTCTTGGAATTCTTAACTGTGATGTTTAATAAGTAGTGGAATGAACCCTTTGAGTGGCTGTTCAGTGTTTTGGTAGTTGGAAATGTTTCCGACGGCACGAGCGGGATGGTATAAATACTGTATTTAAAATTATTTAGGTAATATCATTTATAGATTAACCAGTTTTCTTTTCATAAATTAGACTGTGTATGGTTTCATAATTGTATATTCCCATGCGAGTTACAACATTTTTAGGTTTCCATCAATTCTAATGTGGATTGCCAAGAAAATTATACCTATATTATCTTAAAATGACAGTCCTTATCTGAACTTCATGACATGTAGAAATATTCAATGTAGGTACATCTCTGCTATATCGCCATACTTTATTCATTTATGTACAGTTTAATTAGTTTTTGCCAAATAATCAGATTATGTATTGTTTTCATCAATTAGATTGTGCATTGTATCACCTGAAATCACACCATTTGTAGATCGCTGTCAGGTTATCTCTTAACATTTAATGACAACAACAATTTTCTGAAAATGACAACATTTTAATATCCGTCCATCCTGACTAACATTACAGGCTTACCTATTCATAGATGTGTATTGGCTAAGATCACATTATGCCTTGTATATATACTGGGCGTATGGAGCTGTTTGTAACTTTGTTCACTGCTAAAGATGCTATAACTAATAGCGAAATATACAGAATGAAATTGTCACCCCTACTCAGAGTTGCTTTTCTTCTCTATAAATTCTGTGACAAGACGACTAGAGAGCAGTTAGCCATTGGCTGTCCCACTGATGAGAGACTGCTCTAAGCTGTCTCACAGAGAAGACCTGCCAACAATCTTCAACATGAACACTGAGTAACAAATACAGAAGCCTTTCTCCACAAGACAGATGACAGATGTATTTCAGAGATGAACCATCAAAACTCATATATCTCGCCCAGTAGCATTTGCTAGATCCTGTGTTATAAATGTGACGATTTTAATCAACTTCAAAAACATTATTGCAGAAACTTATGAAACAGGGTTATACCATCAAGCGCCTCCACTCAAAGTTTCTCAAATTTGGCGATAGCAAAATACGAGCGTAGCGCGCAAGATCTATGGCGTTACGTTTCTTAACTTGTCTCTAATTCCGGTTAACCCGGAGCTAGTGGCCGTATGATCCCATGTACTTGACGATCCTCTTGGTGTTCATATGAACATGCACAATCAAAGCTTGACTGAGATACATCATTCTCTAGATGACGACTTTACCGAATGTCATATGGATTAAGAATACTGATCATCAGCGATACGGATTTGATATTTTTGGAACATCATTAAGTCTTGCCGGCATCATTGGAAACTGTTGACCGCTTCTCTCTTGTAGGGAACTGGCCTATGTTTATGTATACTATGATTGTCGTTTTGAATTTTGTGCTAGTGCTGTTATACGGAATGTGGAATAGGTCTTTGGATTATGGATGCGGATAATCTTTAATGGACGACGGCTGAATTATAAATGACGGATCAGACGCCTGTAATGGAACAGGAGCTAACAGATGTTACCGATGTGGGGATGACCTTTTGTTCGAGACTCTCGGTACCACTCGTTCGGTCTATTACAGTTTTCAGCGAAGCTATTCGTACCTTGGGTTCAGAACAATCGAAGATATTAGCCAGTTTCTGCAGCGCCTATCACTAGTAAGAAATCAGTTTCACCAAACGGCTAGGATGCGATCCATTTGACCTGGATTCTTCCCTCGAGATGAAGACACATCTGATGTGACTTCTAAGAAAATGACGAGTCAGTATGATATAATATTGCGCAATGTTCATTACAAACTCATTTCTGGAGAATTTCCAGGGACTTAATTAATAACGTCACAATGAAAGTATTTTTATATCATTAATGCCTACAAAATAACACACTGATCATAGATAACAGATCACATTAACTCCGTTCGGTTCATTTCGAATCTCGTTTATGTATTTCATAGTTAATTCGATCCAAGCTGGTGTATTCCTTTGAACTAGAACACAAATAACACCAATTAACTGATTGAATTCTAACTTTGAAGTTTGAGATATCGACTGTTTGCTGTCAGGGAATCCCGCTATCCAAAGGCCGTTGATGATATGTAGAAGTAGACCATCCCTCCATAGCGAGAACCAGAAAACCGTGAAATTGCGGATTCCATAGATATAAATGATTGTACCATTGGCGTTTCAATCTGTAACACTAACGCGTCCCTGCATTAATTTCTACGACAAAGCAATTACGACAAAGCAATTATGCCAATTTCATGAGCAGTTAGAACACTTTTTTTTTGTTATTTCAAATGATTCCTTATTGTCATTATAAAGAGGGCGCTGCCGTCTTAACCGTTATCTTACCGATTGTATGGACATTGCCTATTTGGCCTTATACCTGAAATAATTATGAATAAATTTAATCGCGCCAACCTTATTAAAAGTTCCTCCATTTCTCTGTCAGTAGTGGGAATAACAAAAATCAGGAACCATTAATTTCCCCATCAGACTAATACAAACGTTCGAAAATAGCTTATTGAGGTATGGCAACTCGATGTCATGTCTGCGAATGGACGAAAGAAAATTACTCACAAGGTTTTCCTCTTAGAATGACTGACCGAGTGTGAAGACTCAGGCTAAACTGTCGATATAAACCAGTCAGGAGTTCGAATGATCATCTGCCCCCAAACTTCTCTATTTTAAAGCATATAGTCTCCAGGGACAATTCATCCCATAGCCAGGATCCACAAGCAACAAAGGAAACCTTTCGTGAGGTATTATTTACACATGCAACATGGACTAACTATAAATCACTTAATCATGTCTTTGATCTCACATCTTTATAGGCATGGTTATTCAAGTACAAGCCGGGTTGTTGTGGTAACGCCATTACAATCTGGGGAAATGCCTCCAATTGCTATCTTGAAAGAATTCACAGACTCCAAAAAAGAACCGCCCGAATCATCTTACATGCTGACCCTGTCACACCATCAAAGCCACTGTTTAAACAATTGAACTGGATGACTATATATGAAAGATTATTTGTTCAAAAAGCAATTCTCACTTACAAAAGCCTCAATTCTGAAATTAGCACTACACCAAATCTATTCCAGAGAACAGCTGATGCTACAAGTCGAACTACAAGGTCAACGTGTGCTGGTCACTTGTACATTCCAAAAGGCAGGACAGAGTACTTCAAAAGAAGTTTGAGTTACTCTGGTGCCACACTATGGAATAGCCTGCCTCAAAACGTGCGCAGTGCTGAGTCTGTGAATTCATTCAAGAAACTTGTAAATAATTTTGTAAATAATAACAGAGATTGATTATTTGTATGTTACATATATATTATCATCATCAATTGTGCTTTATAGATACGATATATTTGAACATCTTTCTTTTGTTATGAGGGCCTCAAGGGAGAACAGTCTCTGACTGATTGTGTAACCCTCGTTAAATAAAGCATTTATTATATTATTATATGTAATCATTCCAATGTTCTATATGAAGGGCTGTGCATTAACATTCATGATAAACGTACGCTTTCTATTTCATTATCATATTTGCCTTCTAATCCAATCGCATTCAATCAAATAGGTTTCAATATATACAATTAACTGGGTTCTAAGTTGTCCAATGTAGCTAACCACTAAAGTAATTCAGTCGAAAATACTTGTTGTAGAAGTATTGTTCGCCATTCGTTGAATTAAGTTGGCTTTTAATTAGTGGAAAGTTTGGCAACAGTTTGTGACATATTTAGACGAGTCATATGCTTTATAGTATATATTGCGTAAATATCGTTACGCGCACGAAATGAATTATCGTCGGCAACCGCGTACGAGACATCGTCGAGTATGCTCAAGCAGTGGTAGTCGATTTTGATCAGGGATACAGCCAGCGGATCTCGGTTTTGCCAGAGCGGTACCGTTTCTGCGGAGCTCGTAGCAATGCCAAACAAAACAGATCATAGGCGGAATTTCATGACCTACTATTATACACTGCCATTTGAAATCGATTCCGGTTGCGTGGAACAATCAGAAAGGCGTGCAAGTCATTCCGGGGGCTTCGGATAAACGAAGTAAAGCTTCCAAATGTAGCTCCAGAATTGGTCTCCTGGGACACCGAGTTGAATCGTACGGAAATAATAGGAATAAACACGATATAGAAATTCAGTTGAGACCTCTTGGCGTCATTCATTGGCGAATTAGTACTCTCTATTGCCTGATGTAATCATTCCTGTCCTCTCATCTTTCCTGATAGTATGTTTTTGGAAATGTATCCATCAACTGGAAAACGATTGCGACATAACCAGTTTGTTTGATCCCATAATTGGTCAATGTCGAAGACAACCTACGCTGACAATTGAAATGGCTAAATGGGTAAAAAATCCGAAAACAGAAAGATGACACAACAGCTTCGTTTGCAAGCGGATTAACATTCCCTGCCCCACACACACCCCGCCCTGCGACTTCGCCACTAGACAGAAAAATTTGGTGAATTAAAGGTTCTTTTCATTCGACTATTCCCTATTGCTCTTAATCAGTGGTATGTTTTGAAACATTTAATGACCGCTTAAGAATATTTTGTGATTTTGATTAATGCTAATGATATGTAACATGGGCCGATCCTCCTAGCGAATACAAAATTATCAGGAAGAAATTGTGTGAACCATTTATATACTTCCTCCCTACCACAAATATTTATTTAAAGTCGAACCTGATACAAAAATATAAACATTAGCACAGATGGCTATTTGTCGACTATAAAACAAGGTAATAAAACAATATACATGTATAATGATCAATATCACAGTCTTAGAATGGATTTATGCCTTGCACATCTGGCACTCGATCCCCTTAAATGATTTTAATTTAGCTTTAAAAATATTTAGGGAAGATGACGTACGGGTTTCCAATGGTAGACTATTCCATAATTTCGGGCCACAGTAGCGCAGTGAGTTTATTCCAAATCTTGTTGATTTCACCCGAGGTACATGAAGTTTTCTATGATCTCTTAAGGAGTATTTATTTTCTTGTAACTGGAATACATCTTTCATGTAAGAAGCATTTGTTTCATTTAAAGTTTTATAAATCTCTACTAGAATGGTCTTCTCTCTACTGGTCCCCAGTGTGGATATTTCCGCTTTTTCTAATAGTCTTTCATAAGAAGATTCATAATCTTTAAATACAAATCTCAAAGCTCTTTTTTGGATATTTTCCAGAGATCTTTTTTCTTTCTGTCGACAATGATGCCAGACAGGCGAACAGTAATTGAAATATGACAATATAAAGCAGCGAAAAATATCCATTATTGCAGACTCAGTTAAATATGAAGACAATCGTTTCAAGGCTCCTAGGGACCTGTTTGCCTTGGCTTTTAAATGTGTAATATGGCAGCTAAAGTTAAACAGGTGATCAAAAATAGTCCCTAAGAGAGTAATCATATTTTGGCTTTGAAGTTCCAAGTTACCAACGTTTAATACATGCGACTGCAGTTCTCTATCGGGGCTGATAATGAAGAATTGAAACTTATCAGGATTAGCTAACATATAATTACTTCCAAACCATCTGATAGCATTTTCAGTTTCAGATTCAAGGATGGCAGTTAGTTCGGTTACAGATTCAAGGATGGCAGTTAGTTCGGTTACAGATTGTTTGTGTTCTGATAAAGAATTGTCATCGGCATAATTCGTTTTCAGTATTCTAGAAGTCGTTAAAAGAAAATCGTTTAAAAATACATTAAAACAGTTAGGGCCTAAAATCGAATCCTGTGGGACTCCTGAAAGGAGAGTCTGCCAGGAACTTACATCCTGTCCTACTTTTACCATCTGTTTCCTATTACTCAAGTAGTCGCTCAATAAGTTTGTAGCACCTTCCGAGAATCCATATGCTGAAAATTTAGCAATAAGTAGCCTATGTGATAAGGCATCGAACGCTTTAGACAAATCCATACATACCGTCCCTACATATTCTTTATTGTCTAGAGCGGTCTTCCAAGATTCAAGTAAATGTATAAGAGTTGTCTGACAACTATGCCCTGTCCTGTATGCCGAAAGAAATGGAGAGAAAAGCTTCTCAAAATGTGGTTTAATTTGATTTGCTAAACATCGCTCAAATATTTTCGATGTAGCAGTTAAGACGCTAACTGGGCGGTAGTTGGATTTGTCTAAGCCATCTTTCTTTTTGTAAATAGGTGAAACTTCAGCAATTTTTAGCTGATTTGGGAAAGTGTTTGTTTGAATCACTTTGTTCACAACATTTGCAATTGGCCTACTTATGCAATCCCTACTAACTTTAAGGGCCAATGCAGGCATGTTGTCAAAACCGCAACCCTCTTTGACGTTTTAATCATCAATGATTTTGTTGATCTCGTTTTCAGATGTAGGGTTAAAACTAAACGGAGAAAAGTCTCCAAGTTGATCACTGGTGTATTCCTTAATAAATGTCACACTTGGGTGATTTTCAATATCAATGGTTGCTGGTGTACCGAAATTGCTAGTATCTGTAAAATACGAGTTGAAAATTTCTGCAACATCAGCAGGATTTGACACAATTGTTCCATTTTCTGACAGATGTATTTGTGTAGATGTCTTATTTGATTTGCTTGAAAGGTAAGGTTTTACAGTTTTCCAAAACACAGCAGGTGCGCAATCTTGATCACTAAGTTTTTCCTGTAAATATGTTCTCAAAGATTTTCTGCGGAGATTCGTACAATGATTTCTCATTTTTCTATAGTTCTCCCAATTTTTATTTGATTTAACTTTGTCATATCGATTTTTTAGTTGATTTCGTTTTTCTCCATTTAGAATTCATATGTGGTATTTGTTCTTGGGGGACCTTTTTCATTTTCCTAGGTGCATGCTGATCTAAAATATCCAGATACATTGTTTCAAAAAACCAATAATTATCATTTACATCATCAAAAACCTCGCCCACATGAAATGGAGCAGTATGCAGATGATGGTTAAACTTTTCAGCATTAAATTTCTTAAAAGACCGATAATGGATTGTTCGCTTCAGAAATCGTGGTAATTCACATTTGATCACCAAGAAAATAAAATCATGAAAATCACTCAGACTGTTTGATATTGTTCCCGATTTGACGATTTCACCTGGTCTGTTGGTTAGAATAACGTTCAGTAGTGTTCCAGGTGTGACCTTGTGGCAGGTTGGTTCATTTATCACATTTGTCATATTAAAATTGCCACAGAAATTATGTAGTTTATTTTCAGATTTTAGCATGTCAATGTTTAAATCACCAGCCAAGATCACATGATCACAGTTTGTCATGGCTTTATCCAGCACGGTAGCAAGTTCGTCGTCTAGTGCGGAGTCACTTGTACTAGGTGATTTGTAAGCAGCAATAATACCCAGCTTTCTGCTTCAATACTTAAAAATTCCATACCATTACCAGTACGTTTTACCTCCCTTGATGTAACTCTGTTATTTGACATTGCATGTTATTCCGTCGATAATATGAACTGTTCCAGAAAACAATAACCGTCATTTTCCCCTTTCACTTGATGTACACTAAATAGCTGAATATACCTCAACCGTATATACGGAAACTCACTGAAGGTGAGTTAGTACAAAGGTATTGAAACATCTTCGCATTTTCACAAGTATGCTAATGTCGATGCGCAGTTCACAACAATACGATAGGTCTAGACTGCTGTGCCGCTTCTGTAACAGGAAATGATTAAACAGTAGGAATGCATCTACAAATACGAAATCATCCAGGTAATACAATTATATACATATAGGACTGAAGCAAGTAAGTGATACCATAGAGTGATGGTTAAAACAATTTCCCCTATATGGGGTTGACTTCAATAGCCATCAGGCAGTCAACATCTACATAGAATTGCCTTCTCAATATTCAAAATGTCCTCATATTGTATTGTTAGTAAAATATAATGGCAATTCCAATGCACATCCGCTCGTGCAAGAGACACGTGACCTACAGCCAACCAGTTAACTAGATTGTAGTGTAATTCTATTGTGAGAGCTCAACACCCATACACTATCCATTCTAAGATCGTGTATAACATACGCACCCTATATAACCATATATATGTAACTCCGAAGAATGATATCATGGTTAGAATGATCTATCTTTCAACTTAATTCAAAGTCATTTTCAAGATACAAATTGGAGCAAGTGAGACATAGGATATATATACACTAAGGACAGTGAACACTGTGCAGACTAAAACAATACTATGCAATACGTGACAAAAAACAATTAAACAGCTCATGGCGTTAGTATGAAGTTCATAGGGTCAATGCTGATTTAAGCTCATTATCTGAAGATTAAAAGTTCCCGCGAGGCACAAATTCCAGTGTTGAGGCTTGGCTTGTTAGTTCTAATTGCCAATGCTTCTTTATATAATAAAACACGCCAGTGATTTGCTCGGTCTATTATTTGTGTGTTTAAGAACACCTTGTCCATAGTTGACATAGGTTCAGTATCAGTGTCAAGGAAATGGTCCATGGCGAAAAAGAAATTAAACTGTTCACATAAATTGATCTGGTTAAAAATGGCGCTGTTTTTGTCATAAGAATGCTGTTGAAGTCTTTTCATAATACAACACTGTGTCTCTCCAATATAACTGGCTTTACAACCTGGACACGTGAATAGGTAGACAACATTACTCTTAAATTCAGCCGGAATGACATCCTTCGGCGATACAATTTCAGATATTCTGGTTGTTTTCCATAAAACTATTATTCTAGCTTCTTTATCTAGGCAACGTCTGATTTTATTGAGCATTCTCTTAACATATTGTTCTCCTATTTTACCGATATATGGTAGTCTAATAAATAGTTTAGGTGAGGATTTGGTACTGCTGTCTGTAGGTCTTCTTGTTGACGGGGTTGGCTTGCTTGCATCATTCACGAATCTTTTAATTAGTTTGTTGGCTACATATTTTGGGAAACCATTCCAAGATAGGTAATCTCGAATGAGGTCGATTTCTTTCTTGAACAAGGACTTGGGATTGCAGATTTTGTGTGCACGATTTATCAATGCCCTGACCCATGCAGTATGAGCTCTCCATGGTGTGAAACTTGTAAAGTTAACGTATTGACCTGTATGCGTATCTTTTCTGAAAAAAATCGTATCGTACTGCATGGGTCAGGGCATTGATAAATCGTGCACACAAAGTCCAAACACGGAATCCATTAAACCAGATAAAGTCTATACAGCGAAACGGGTTTAAAACTGCCATATCGGCTCATCGAGCTATCACTATCTGGAGCATACGGTATATTTGCCATCTACTTCTATCCGTTCAATTGCATTGACATTTCATGCGAAACATTTGATAGAATTCTGTGGCATAACCAGGCAAATCATATTAATTAATCATAACGTAACCATAGTTACGTGCACGTAATAAATTATATCCGTCAGCAAAGAACAAAGATGCTGTGTCACAAACCATATCCGCTGGACCCTCTTTGATAGACTTGCAGTCAAACCTCGGTTCCACCAGAGTAAATCGTTAGCAAATCAACGGACAAAATTTGCAACGCAGGCTTAGAATGTATAAAATTAATCTGTAGCTCACAAGTAGTTACACAAATGACGAGGGAGGGAGGGAGGCTTTTCATCTTTCTTCCTTTGTGCAGGGACCAAACATATCCATCTTTTCTGGCAAACCGATGCATGAAATGAAAGTCTTCTATTTAAGGATCTTGAAGAGACAATCTGAAAAGAATACTATTTCCAGCAGATAATATAATAATACAAGGCATCAAACAGATCTTTGATCCACTGTTCAAGAATTACTTTTTGAAAACCGTTGATAGAAAGATGTGTAAAAACGAGAAAAAAAATTCTCTGTGCATGGGCAATGAAAAGGGTTGAAAATGTGCTAAAAAAGCTTTTGCTTGTAAAGCTGAAAATTTATTTTATTTAGCGTTAGCCAGTTCACAGCTTTCTGAACCAGCTGCCACAGTTCTTAAAAAATGCATAATACATGTGTGGGAAAAAACGATAGCAGGAGCATTCTACTGGGCCCAAGGTTTTACAAAAAATCATATATTTTTTCACTCACATTTAAATTTTTATCCTATTTTTAATCCTATTGACAAATCCTTTCCTTCTCAACAACACAATCAATGATATATACAATCAAACATGTTCTAAGCCGCTCATAAATCTATCTAAACAAAACCTAATCTTGCCGAATGTGATTATACTAGTGAAATATTGTTTACCATTTGCTCGATTGGATTGACATTTAATTAGTGGAATGTTTGTTAACAGTTTGTCAAGTAATTGGAGGAGTCGTATGAATTATATATAGCGTATAAACATCGTTACGTATACAAAATGAATTCCCTTTGCCAACCCCGTACACATTGGGGCATATAACACGCCGATAAACATTGTCTGTTGATTGCCAAATGGAGGAGAATGCAGTAAACTGTTCTCGGTTTTACGTTTCCGTTTCTAGGGAATTGAACGCAACATTTTAAAAGGGTGATGGGAAACGATGCCGTCGTACTAACGAGAAGTCATATGACCCCATAGACAAATATACTGAGTGCATATTTCTATAATATCACAGGAACCAAAGTGCTCCTGTGATGGTTTGTATCCTAGTCACACTTTTATTGTAGATGTTCATGTGGACATCGTGACTGACAGGACCACACACAGTCAGAAAAAAGGTGATAACTATCACCCCGAAAAGGTGATGAGTTAGAGCCATCACCCTTTTTTATGATCACCTTTTAAAGGTGATGGCCATCACATTTGAAGAGTGATGAGCAATGATTGTAAATTTAGATCATCACCTTTTCGGGGCGATGAGGCAAAATAAAGGTGATAGACATGGCTCCAGCTCATCACCTTTTAAAGGTGATGGCCATGTCTGATCACCATTGAAGGTTGATGGGCAATCACATTTTTCTTCTGTCTGTGCACGGCCTCAAGCATCGGCTTGAGCGATATTAGATACATATATTCCAGAGCGATGAGATAATAGCCCTATCAAGTCATCCAGAGCGATGAGATAATAGCCCTATCAAGTCATCCAGAGCGATGAGATAATAGCCCTATCAAGTCATCCAGAGCGATGAGATAATAGCCCTATCAAGTCATCCAGAGCGATGAGATAATAGCCCTATCAAGTCATCCAGAGCGATGAGATAATAGCCCTATCAAGTCATCCAGAGCGATGAGATAATAGCCCTATCAAGTCATCCAGAGCGATGAGATAATAGCCCTATCAAGTCATCCAGAGCGATGAGATAATAGCCCTATCAAGTCATCCAGAGCGATGAGATAATAGCCCTATCAAGTCATCCAGAGCGATGAGATAATAGCCCTATCAAGTCATCCAGAGCGATGAGACAATAGCCCTATCAAGTCATCCAGAGCGATGAGATAATAGCCCTATCAAGTCATCCAGAGCGATGAGATAATAGCCCTATCAAGTCATCCAGAGCGATGAGATAATAGCCCTATCAAGTCATCCAGAGCGATGAGATAATAGCCCTATCAAGTCATCCAGAGCGATGAGATAATAACCCTATCAAGTCATCCAGAGCGATGAGATAATAACCCTATCAAGTCATCCAGAGCGATGAGATAATAACCCTATCAAGTCATCCAGAGCGATGAGATAATAGCCCTATCAAGTCATCCAGAGCGATGAGATAATAGCCCTATCAAGTCATCCAGAGCGATGAGATAATAACCCTATCAAGTCATCCAGAGCGATGAGATAATAGCCCTATCAAGTCATCCAGAGCGATGAGATAATAACCCTATCAAGTCATCCAGAGCGATGAGATAATAGCCCTATCAAGTCATCCAGAGCGATGAGATAATAGCCCTATCAAGTCATCCAGAGCGATGAGATAATAGCCCTATCAAGTCATCCAGAGCGATGAGATAATAGCCCTATCAAGTCATCCAGAGCGATGAGATAATAACCCTATCAAGTCATCCAGAGCGATGAGATAATAGCCCTATCAAGTCATCCAGAGCGATGAGATAATAGCCCTATCAAGTCATCCAGAGCGATGAGATAATAGCCCTATCAAGTCATCCAGAGCGATGAGATAATAGCCCTATCAAGTCATCCAGAGCGATGAGATAATAGCCCAATCAAGTCATCCAGAGCGATGAGATAATAGCCCTATCAAGTCATCCAGAGCGATGAGATAATAGCCCTATCAGGTCATCCAGAACGATGAGATAATAACCCTATCAAGTCATCCAGAGCGATGAGATAATAGCCCAATCAAGTCATCCAGAGCGATGAGATAATAGCCCTATCAAGTCATCCAGAGCGATGAGATAATAGCCCTATCAGGTCATCCAGAACGATGAGATAATAGCCCTATCAAGTCATCCAGAGCGATGAGATAATAGCCCTATCAGGTCATCCAGAACGATGAGATAATAGCCCTATCAAGTCATCCAGAGCGATGAGATAATAACCCTATCAAGTCATCCAGAGCGATGAGATAATAACCCTATCAAGTCATCCAGAGCGATGAGATAATAACCCTATCAAGTCATCCAGAGCGATGAGATAATAGCCCTATCAAGTCATCCAGAGCGATGAGATAATAACCCTATCAAGTCATCCAGAGCGATGAGATAATAGCCCTATCAAGTCATCCAGAGCGATGAGATAATAACCCTATCAAGTCATCCAGAGCGATGAGATAATAACCCTATCAAGTCATCCAGAGCGATGAGATAATAACCCTATCAAGTCATCTGAAGTCGATAATTGCCCTCGGAAATCCATGTGGACTACATGGAACAATCAGACTGGAGATCGATTAAATCCGGGGTCATCGGATAAACCAATGAGAGTTTTCATATGCAGCTCTAGAATTGGTCAACCCGAAGTCGCATTGACTCGTACGGTAACGAGAATAGACAGGATGGGGCACCAAAGAGACATAGAAATTCTGTAGAGATGTCTCAGCGTTAATCATAAGAAACCTTGCAACTCTCGCTATAGGCTGATGTAGAAAATTATGGGCCGATATCGGTTCTTCCATGTTTCAGCAAAGTTCTCGAAAAGTTAGCAGCAAAACGTATCAATGAATTTTTATGTACACACGCAATTCTTTGCTCAAACCAATTTGGATTCCGATCCAATCACACTACTTTCCTGGCTGGTTTGTCTCTCTATGAATCACTGGTCTCCGCCAAGGAATCCAAACAGTTCGATCTTTCTAAGGCCTTTGACACTGTCAACCACGACATTCTTCTTCATAAGCTTCATCATTATGGATTCCAGGGCGTGAGTAACCACTGGCGCAAGAGTTACTTATCTGAACGCTACCAGTCGGTCAACTTCAATGGCACGGCATCTGATTTGAACCTAGTTACCTGTGGTGTTCCACAGGGATCCGTCCTTGGTCCTATATTATTTCTGATTTACATCAACGATCTCAATGTGGTTTCTCAGCTTCTTAAAATTATTATGTTTGCTGATGACACCAGTGCTGTATATTCCCATGCAGATCTGACTACCCTATTTCAAACTATGTCAAACGAACTCTACTTAATGTACAATTGGTTTTCTTGTAATATGCTATCCTTAAATATAACGAAAACTAGATTTATGTTAATAAAACCAAATAGTAGGGCTCATATGTCATTTCTTCCGCAATTATATATCATGGGCCAGGAAATTGAACAGGTTAAATATTTTAAGTTCCTTGGCATTTACTTCAATGAAAAACTAAACTGGTCCACTCATATTAACGAAGTATGTAAAAAAATATCCAGAAATATAGGAGTAATCCATGTTATTAAAAACTGTCTTAACATGAAAACTTTACGTATCTTGTACCAGTCTTTAATCTATCCATATCTACAATATTGTAACCTGATATGGGGAAATACGTATCACAGTCACCTTTTGCCGTTAATTAGACTGCAAAAAAGAGCAATAAGAGTTATTTCTTTAAGCAACAAATATGGTCATACAGCTCCTTTGTTTGCAAAACTGAAACTGCTGACCCTAAACGACATTAATTCTGACCTTACTCTACGCCTTGCCCACAAATTTCTCTACCACCCTTTCCTTTTACCGTTTGAATTCCGATCCTACTTCACGAGATTGAAAGAAATACACCAATACCACACTCGTGGCCATGATCTTGACCTATATAGACCCTTTTATCGTACTGACCTTAGTCTGTACACTCCTAAAATAAAGGGGCCAAACGAATGGAATAAATTACCCTCGGAACTGAAACAATGCAAATCTATTTCTCTTTTTAAGTCTAAGATACAAACATATTTATTGCAAAATACCGCTAATTAATATATTTTATTTGCAAAGCTGAGCAATTGCATCATACCTGTTGATCATTCACCCGAAATATAAACTTTGTGCTCTTTTATTCCATACCTCCACTATCATGTTAGACATTCTTTAATAGAAGCTGTCTTTTCTTTTATTATATCTTGATTTTGTAATTAATCAGGGATAATTCAAACCCTTCGGGGTTTATCTCCCGCCAATCTATATGTTCTCTAATCTGTATATATTACTGTACTTGTATTCCCTTTCTGTATATGACTGTTTAATTTGATTTCTTTTGATTGGTGAATAAACAAACAAACAAACAAACAAACAAACAATTGGTTCAAGTTTATAATTCGTTTAGGGTTGTGATGTATAATTAAACATCATTGAGGTTTAGCTAATTTAATTATCAACAACCCGTGAAGTTTGAGTGATAAAAAACGGCGGAGCTAGGGGCCGTGTGATCATATCATCCAAGTTGCCACACGAACAGGTACAATAAAGCGTACCTGAGATACAATACATATCAAGAATAGTTAGATTCTTGGTATGTGCTTTAGAATAGGTTAACCGGAAGACTATACTGTGAAGTCGTGTGGCTCTGTCAGTATGACGGCACCTCTTCCCACTTCCCTTATATGTGTTGTAATAGGCACTTTTATCTTTTTCTGACTTGTATCAACGGTTGCAAAATATTCTTCCGACCTAAAACATAACATTTGATGGACACAAGTGATATCATGTCCGTACTTCCTGTTTGCTACAAGAGGATAGAATGAAAGCTTGAAATAGTATTCCATTTTCATCCAAAACAACATAAAACATTTTGTCGGAAAGATATATTGTGTAATGAAGCGCCAGCACAGCCAGCAGCTGTCCTCATTGGCCATTGAACGGTTTTCTGAAAACGCTTACAATAGGACGTCGTTACACGACGGCTAAAACGAGAAAAGAAATGTTGTAACTATATATTTTTATTTTTACTGCGGAAAATTAAAACGGCTGAAGCGGTGCTAAATATGATGCTGCGGTGTCTGTAAAGCTAAACGTGTTTTTAATTATGTGTAGTTAGTTCACCGCTTACTGAATCAGCTAACAAATCAACATCGGACTGACACTTCTGGTTCATTTAGAGCCTGTATAGAGTAAGTATCCCATTGCAGACTTATGTTGTTGTTGTTTCTAACGTATGTGTCTCGTCTTTTTTGACTAGGTTTATTAAAAAAAACGCATAATAAATATATAAACAACAGGATACCAGGGTAGTATACTGGATAATCTGAGACTGGCGGACCCCAGGTGTTACGTGTGCTACTGTCATGTATTTTATTTATAACACATATTTGCTTTCTAATTCCGTCGACAAAAGCTTCCCTCCTCAAACAGTGCAATCAATCACAACAGATTAGTATATGCATTAAAGCTGCTCATACATCTGTCTATCCAGAATAGTAATGTGGTTGAAGTAATTATACTAGTGAAATAGTGTTTACCATTTACTCGATTGAATTGGCTTTTAATTATTGGACTGTTTGCAAACAGTTTGTCAAATAATTGGAAGACCCGTATAAAGTACATTATGAAGAGCGTGACTATAGTTACGTTAAAGAATTAGATTTTCTTTGCCAACCCTCAGACATGGGGGCATAGAACATGCTAATAAACATTGCCTGTTGGTTGCTAGTTGGAGGAGAATGCAGTCAACGGATCTCGGTTTTACCAGAGTAGTTCCTTTTCTGCGGGATTTCGCCGCAACGTCAAACAAAATGGAAATAGAATTTCATGATCAACTATTAAACTTTGCCCTTTGAAATACCGCGGTCTAACTTTATGAACGTTTTGAAATCGATGTGGGCTGCGTGGAACAATCACACTGGAGAACAACTAATTCCGGGGGCATCGGATGAACCAGGGAGAGGGGTTTGGTATCTCTGGTGGATTGTTGCAATGGTTGAAAAGTTACCTACGTGTTCGTTACCAGAAAATCCTGTTGTTTGGTAAGGCATCGACTGTATGACGTCTACACACAGGAGTAACCCAGTTCTTGTCAAGCTTCTGATTATGCTCTTCATTAATGATCTGCCTGCTAACATTTTAAAGAACTGCCGTTTGTGTGTCGATCAGACATGCCTATATATAACTGCAGACAACCTTCACACTCAGATTACTTTCATCAACCAGGAATTTCCAAGTTGGTAAAAACATGGCTTGTGGATTTCAATCCCACTAAAACGGTTTATGTTGTCCTCCGTACGATATTTTTCAACTTCCGTCCTGATTACATTCGAAAATCCAATTCTTAATCCTTCGTTAAATCACAGACAGCTTGACAATAACGTTCGACAACAAAGGCAATTGGCATGATGGGAGCAAGATATGTTTCAATTTTTAAATGTCTAAAATATATTTTAGATCGGAAATCCCATCAAATTATGTAAAAGTTTCAAAGACCTAGGCCATGGAATATGCCGACGTCGTCTGTGATAACCGGCATCACAGAAATTAATTATAATAGACAATATGCATAAAGATGCCATAAGAACCATAGATGGTGTTACCTGGGCCCACTTAATCGCATACTGCTTAATTGAAACTTCTGCTTATTCGACTGTGTTGTGGAATGACAAATCCGTCATTAGCTCCATACCTAGGTCTGGTTAAAATCGTATAGAATATTCCTGCATCTAGTGTATGCAAGAAGTTTCCGCTAAAAATGCAAATAAAATACCTTTTAAATCAAGTCAAGGAGAACTTTCAAATCAGCTCCAGAAATGGCCTCAATGGATCGTACGGAGTTAAACAGCATTGACAGGATGGGGCACTAATGAGATTTAGAAATTCAGTTGAGATCCCTCCGCGTCAGTCATATGCAACCTTGTCCTTTTCGCTACAGGCTGCCGTAATTCGTTCTGTCTCGTGTTTCTATGGTTGTGATGTATTCACCAATTGATAAGCGATTTCATTGCAGATCCTGTCACACAATCCGTTTATTTGAATTCAGAGATGATTCAATTCTAAGATAACAAATTTTGACAAATGGAACAATGAGCAGCAGAAAGAAAAAACAGTTGGAGAATGTTATAGTTACAATTTCATGTGTAGGTTTTCTCGAGATCTCCAGTGATATGTCCTATGTTGCAGCTTTGAAATGTTTGCGTAACCGGAGTTAATCTAACAGAAATTTGGTTTTGGAGTTGATCATAAATTCGTCATTCTAACGGTCACATAGTTCATCACTCTCCATCAGAGGAATCGTTGTTGGTTCTGTGAGTGCCTCCTTGTGCAATCAGAATATTAGCATGTGAGGTTATGTCACTTCTTGACAGTAGGCCCGTATTTTTCCCCACCACCATGATATATTGATTGACAGTAGGCCGGTATGTTTTCCCACCACCATGATATATTGCTGTCATCATGCTATCGTCCTTGGCACAGCCGTTAGATACCAAATTTAATATTGGTCTTTGTTTTTACAAATCTCTTTCTAGGGAATTTACACGGCTTATGTTATTAACGTTGGGCTGGGAGTGTTATTATCTCATTCAATCTGACACAATAACACACTGATCACAGATAACAGACCAGGTTAACTCAGATCGTTTCACTCGGAATCTCGTTGCTGTTTTTGATAGTTAATGCGACCCATGATGATGTACTCTCTTGAACGAGGAGACAAATAAATCTAACTAACTAATTGAATCCTAACTTTGAAGATTGAGATATCGACTGTTTGCTGCCAGGAAATCCCGCCATCCAAAGGCCGTGGACGATATGTAGAAGTAGACCATCCCTCCATAGCGAGAAGCAGAAAACCGTGAAATTGCGGATTCCATAGATATAAATCATTGTACCATTGGCGTTTGAATCTGCAACATTGACACACCCCTGAACGGATTTCTTCAACAAAACAATCACGCTAATTGTATATTATTTCATGAACATGATGTTATTTCAAATGATCCCTTATTGTCATTTTTAGGAAGGTGTTTACCGATTGTGTGGACATTAACTATCTGGCCTATACCTGACATGCGCCTCTACTGACCGGTTCAATGATGAGCAAACGCAACCTCGCCAACATTATCAAAAGTTCCTTAGTTTCGCTCATTCAGTATTGGGAATAAAAGAAATTAGCCTCCATTAATTTTCCCAACAGACTAATACAAACATCCGAAAATAGCTTAATGAAGTATGGTAGCGGTATGGCATGTCTGAGAATAGACAGGCGCGGAAATCACGTAGTAGCTTTCCCTCTTAGAATGACTGACCGAGTGTAAAGACTCGGGGTAAGCTGTCGTTTTAACCCAGTGTGGGATTCCATTGAGCATCTGTATTTTACAGCATATATTCTCCAGGAACAATTCACCCCATAACTGATATGGTCAGAATCCACAAGCAATACCGGACACGTTTCACGAGATATTATCCACATCACTGCATCATGTCTTTTTGTTGTTATTTCAAATGATCCATTATTGCCATCATAGGGATGGCGCTGCCGTCTTAACCGATACCCCTTTACGATTGTATGGACATTTCCTAGCTGGCTTATGCCTTCTACTGATCGATTCAATGATGAACAGACTTAACCCCACTTCGTTAAATTAAGGCTTTATTAAATCTGGGCTCTAACGGCTGTGCCGAGGAAGATTGGATGATGACCACAGCATACAGTCGTGGTGGCAAAAGATGCCAGCCTACTGTCAAGAAATCACATGACCTCACATTCTAACATTCTGATTGCATAAGTCATCCCGCGAACCTACAATGACTTCTATAATGGAGTGTAAGTGTTAGAAGCTTTCCTATCGAGTCTTATGTTTGCTTTTTAGTCGCCAGTCGTCGTCAGTTTTCTCTACCTCTTACATGTCGCTTCCATTTATTACCTGTATATTGTAGGATTCTGCTGGTGGACAGTTTGTCCCCGAGGTCCGCCCTTTTACCAAGTTTACCCCTTGATGAAGCGTTCACTCCATCAGACATCCTCGATGCCCATAAATTAATATCAGATGAGCATTTGTTTGAGCTGATCTGTCATTAGAGCTTCCGAGCTAGCGTATCTAATCCCCCTTAAGCCGGTGCTAGGGGTCGTGGGGATACTTCATATTCTCCACATGAACATATACAATGAAAGCGCGGTTGAGATACAAAGGCTACTTCCGGGAATCGCCCGTATTCTTGGATCTGAATGTGAGGTGCCGAGGGAAGCCGAGTTTTCTGTCGAGTTATATGGTTGCTTTTTATTCGCCAGGCGTCGCCAATTTTTACCACTCCTTGCATATCGCGCCAATTTAATTCATGTATATGGTAGGATTCTGCTGGTGGACTGTTAGTCCCCGAGGCCCGCCCTTTTACATGGCATTCGACAAATGTATGTAGGTTTATTGTTTTTGTGGGAAATTTAATCCGTACGAGGTCGGGCATTACAGTTTAGTTTTTCTGGGTCTTCTTGCATTTAACAAGTTTACCAATTTTGGTGGCGTTTACTCCATTAGACGTCCTCAATGCCCATCAATTAGCATCAGATCAGATGTCGGCTGCGTGGAACAATCAGAGCGGAGTACAAGTCATTCTGGCTGCATCGGATAAACCAAGTAAAGTTTTGTATGCAACTTTAGAATTGGCCTCCTGGTTCGCCGCTTGGAATCGTACGGAAATAATGCGAATAAATGAGTTGGGGCCCTATTTCCAATTAGTTTATTCTTCGAATGTAGCCGTCAACTGGAAAACGATTGGTATAGAACCAATTTGTTTGATCCCAGAAATTGTCAATGTTGAAGACTGCATACGCTGACAATTGAAGCGTCTAAAGGGACACAAAATCAGAAAAAAGAGGATGACCTAACAGCTTATATGCAAACGAATTGACACACCCCTCGCTCTGCAGCTTCAACACTACACTGAATCAAATGTTGAATTTGGGGTTATTATCTGTTGACTAAGTGTTTGTTAATTGCTCTTAGTGAGATGTATGTTTTGATTACAAGCGTCTGGTCCGTCATTCATAATTCAGCCGTCGTCCATTAAAGAATATCCGCGTCCATAATCCAAAGACCTATTCCATATTCCATATAACAGTATTAGCACCAAATTAAAAAAATACAATCATAGTATACATAAACATAGGCTAGTTTCCTGCAAGAGAAATGCGGTCAACAGTTTTCAATGATGCCGACAAGACACCATGATGCTCCAAAAATATAAAATCCGTATCGCTGATCAGTATTCTTAATCCATAATAATCGTTCTAAAGTCGTTATCTAGAGAATGGTGTATCTCAGTCACGCTTTGATTGTGACTGTTCATATGAGCACCATGGGGATCTTGAAGTACATGGGTTCATACGGCCCCTAGCCCCGGGTTGAGCGGAATTAGACACAAGTTACGAAACAGTTGTTCCAAATATATCAAATTCGTATCGCTGATCAGTATTCTTAATCCGTAATATAAAGTCGTCATCTAGAGAATGATGTATCTCAGTCATGCTTTGATTGAAACATCGTGTGTTAAGGAGAAATTGTAAGACTATACGACCACAGCCATTGTGATTATTGTTCATCATGTGTAACATGGAGCAATCCTACTAGCGAAAGCAAAATCACCAGGATGAAATTGAGTGTCTTCCGTAGCACATATACGTACTTATTATAAATAAGGGATAGTAAACCCTTGAAAAAAGTATGTTGTAAACGAAAGAATAGTTTCATCACTGTCCAAAAGTATTTTTTAAACATTTTTCCGATCTTTTTAAACCGAATAAAATACATTTAATATATGTGTTTGTATGGTGGTCTGTTACGACCATCAATTCTCCTATTCTCTCAATTATTGCAGATACCCAAAAAACACTCATCGCTATGCTGGCTCAATAGGGAAGTAGACATCGATGGGAAAGTATTTTAAAGGTTTAACGGGGAATACTTTTGCTTATTTAATGGTTAAACAACAATGTACATAGATTACGTTATTGGACCTAGATTATGCAACTGGACAAAAAATATTTGTTTGCCATTTCACAAACATTTGCCTGTACGCGACTTCGTTAAGAAGCCCAAGGTGGGCAAGGAGGTCTTCAACTACAACCTGCCCACAGGTACGTATCGAAAAAATGTCGAATATATACATGAAAGCTCCCCATTACGTTATCGGCAAATTAGCCAAGATGGTTCCTCTCAGACAGGCAGATTTGTTTCTATGTCGATGTCTAGTCCATATTACAGTGTGTATAGCAGTACATTTAATTAAAGAAAAATTATAACATCGAGAAATATCAAAAACAATAATGAGGAATGGCACTTACAGGCCACCATCCGAAGTTGATCGGCTTTTTCCTCAGTTGGAAAAAATTGGAAAAATAAACAAAAAATACTTTTGGACAGTGATGGACCTATTCTTTCATTTACAACATACTTTTCTCAAGGGTTTACCATCCCTTTAATGTGCATGGTCAAGTATAACAGTTACAACAGACGACAGACACTTCATATTTCGTCGATAATCTGAACTGTAAGATCTGAACCTGAATCTGAACAGCCGTCAATTTCCCCATCCACTCGATGTGCACTAGTTGAATATAGCTCAGCGGTATATACGGACACTCACTGGATGTGAGTTAGTACAAAGCTATTGAAACATCTTCGCAATCTAACAAGGCGAGGAAGCTAATGTCGATGCACCATTAACCACAAGACAATAAATCTAGACTGCTGGAGCGGGAAATGATCAATCGGTAAGAATACATCCACAATAGATAAATTGTGGAGGAATAGATAAACAAATCGAACAGGCGTGTCCTGCTGATAGGTGGATATATATGAGTTTTGCGACGGCCCAAAATGTGACAGAAATGTCAAACATCACATCCTGGTGCTATCTCTCACACTGATGTTAACGTTGTACATTTTAACACCATTCCTCCGCCTAGTTGAGTCTCGTAACGTGCACATGACGTTGAAAATCTTACAATCCGCTGGCGGTGGCAAACCGGCGAAGAATGGGTTCTATAACCTCTTAATATGAGCTTTCGAAACTGACTGAATTAATATTATTTCACAAAAAAGTTCATAGACATTGAGACCTATTTTCCTTTCACTTTCTTTTTTGTTTTGTTTTGTATAATGCATTTGTTTTCTCATTACATTTAGGAAAGCTCTCTGTACGTTCTATTCTTCAAGCTCGAAACCCAACAATCACGAAACAGTCATTACAACGAAACGGGATTTAAACTGTCATATCAGTCCATCCAGCAAACAATCTCTGGGGGTTTATTTGCTATTAACTTCTATCCGTTCAATCTCATTGGTCTTTCGAGGGGAACATTTTCTAGAATTCTATCATGTAATTAGGCGAGTCATATTAATTAATGATAACGTAGCCATAGTTACGTGTACGTAATGAATTATCTCCACCAGCAAAGTACAAAGGGCAGTTTTGCAAACCATGTTCGTTTCCGCCAAAGTAATTCCTTAGTTTCGATATAGGGCTCAGGTCGAATTTGATGGAAAAGAGATCGATTTGTGCAGCATAGAACGATCAAACAGGTGTACAGCTAATTCCGACATATTTGGTGATCTAAGGAGTACAGCTTAATAGAGCTCTAAAAACTGGCCTCCGAAGAAGCAGCATTGAAACCTACCAAATTATTCATACTAGACCAGATGAGCTATTATTGATATACGTTTTCCCTCGGGACCTCTCGGCGTAATGAAAGCCAAACCTCGTCTCTGTCTGTAGGACTATTAAATTAATCCAGCCTTCTCATGTTTCGAATAAGTTTACCCCTGAGATCTTTCTACTAAATAGTAAACGGTTTGAGATCATTTTTACGCAACCATTTTTGCATCATTTCCAGGACTGATCGGAGTTTCAGTCAGCATATAGTGACGGCTGAACGACCGAGTGGGAATTCGTAACACAGGGAAAACATTGAACCATTAGGCTGCCAGGCGTTAATGCAGCAAAATCGCCAACAGCTTACTTTCAGTCATACCCCATAAAGCAGGTTTGGATACTCAGCACCAGCCCTGCATGTGCATGTGGGCAATACCGTTCATTTATAATAACAGCCAATAAACGGAGGGCGTTCGTGTGTGCTACCCAAACTTCGTGTGATGTAGGCATATTAAAGCGAAGGCTGAATGCATGAGACGAAAATGCTGAAGGATAAACTATTTGAACTTTCGGGCGGGAACGATACACTCTTAAAACGCAAATGTTAGATTTAACATCTAGAGGGTTGGAGGAGAGAAAACATTTAGAAAGTGTTGCTTCACCGCTTTTAAGTGTTGGATGCAACAGCTTAAAATGTTGCATTTAATACTTAAAAGTGGTGAATACAACACTTTCTAAATGTTTTCCCTCCTCCAACCCTCTAGATGTTAAATCTAACATTAACGTTTTGAGAGTGTATGGGGGCGATTCTTAAGTGAAAACAAATACGGACACATGCAACACATGGCCTGGCTCTTATAATTCACTCCAATATAGGTCTTTTCGGAGGGACAAGTATTATAAGCGTAAAAAAGACCCATTGCCCTCTTTGCACATAAACTTGAGGGATAACTCTTGATTCCCGTGAACCTTCCGACAGGGGGCGCCACCAGCTCAACAGAGCTCCGCAAAAGGGAGGTAACTCTTAATGCACTTTTGTGACTTTTGGCAAATGCCGGGTTATCTTCCCTGATTCGAACATTTGCATATTAAATCTATATGGGGAAATGCCTGTATGGGGTATGGATGATCCGATTGGGTCGTATGAAGTATCAATGTAAAGCAGTCGTGAAGGGGCATCTGATGGGCTGGGTGTGGGGTTGAAATATCGTCATTCTGCGCATGCGCGGTGGACAAAGGGTATGGAAATAGACGTTTTGGGGGCTAGGGGAGCCACTAATCGTCCGATGGAGTTGAGTGAGGTATTAATGTGAAGCCTATGTGAGGGGGCATC